>JASPKZ010010155.1:0-88651 GCA_030220185.1 Diploptera punctata
AAAGTATCCTTATCAAAACAAAACCATCTGATCTGCTCGCTTTTCATTGGTTATGGACACCGACGTAAATTGTAGAAGCAATAAGTACGCGAAAATGTGTTGAATTAAAAATATGTCCTCTGAATATACTTGTTATTCTTCGTGAATGAAAATAATAATATGCTATACAAAACATAGAACATATTCTAGAACATACCTAATCGATAATTACAACTTAAAATAGTTTATTACATATCCATCCATAGTAATTCTGCCCGAAGGCAGGTCCTTCATTGCAATCATAGCATGCTATGCTTGCAGCTTTACTAGGGAATTGTAGGTGTGGTAGCTTCCCTTTGCTTTCCACACCGGTGAAGGATGATGATGGCCATATGATTTCGGGGACCATTTGGGCCTTAAAGTTTTCCTGACATTTGTCTTACAGATGAGGAAAAACCCCGATAAAAACCTCGCCCAGAAAAACTGCCCCGACCGGGGATCAAACCCGGGCCCGCTGCGTGACAAGGCAGCACGCTACCTCGAGACCACAGCGGTGGACTTATTACATATGAGGGATGCATTTGAGTCATGCTTCAATCGATTCTCATGAAACAAAATGGCTGAAAGTGTGGAGTCTTCTGTTGCTCTGTCGTCATACCCCTGTCAAAAGTGAGAGTAATTGCGGGGCAAATGACGGAAGGATACAATTTTGCGTGTGTTGATGTTAGAATTACTCTAAGAGCGAATAAGGTGTAGATTCTTTCTATCTTCGGGTTTTTACAGCTGCTGCCGTCTTCCCGTGCCAAACCTCCGAAGCCTACGATCTTGGGCATCTTCAATGCTTAGCCCTCTTGCTTGCATTACTGTCATGTTCTCCTTCCATGTTAACTTTGGTCTCCCTCTTTTCTTATTTCTGGTCGGATGCCACTGATATAGTTGCTTCGGCCATCGCTCATCTTCCATTCTTAAAACATGTTCTAACCACTTTAAATTCATTCTCCTCAATTCTTTCAATTATGCTTTATTCTGCTTCCATTGTATAGATACCCTATCTAAAATTGATAAGTGGAGGATACCCCATGTCCTGTTTAATTTTTGGACGCTCTTACAGAATCACTCTGTAGGTACCTAGGCAGACGCAAATACCCCAATCCACTAAGGCCGGCATCATTCTTTATATTTGTCTCCGAAAAACATTGATCTGAACCCAAGTTTATCTCATTTCCTGAAGGAATTTACATTATGAAATATAGATTATATAATTTCTACAGATATAATTACAAATAATTGCTTATAATATGCTATTCATTAAAGATTCACTACATTAGGAGACAGGTAATTTGCCTGAAGGTAATTTGCAGGTAGACCTTGGACAACACATTTGCATTGCTTCATTAACAACACACGTGCTTCTTCATAGGAAGCTCTAGTTTTCTCGTGGAATTAAAGTAGTTTAACTGCTGATTTCAAGTATGTAGGAACAATAATTACAAATAGGAATGAGATGCACAAATAAATTAAACATAGGCTCAATTCTGGAAATGTATGTTATTATGTATTACAGAGACTCTTGTTGTCCCAACTCCTTTAAAAAAATGTTAAATTGAAAATATATAAAACAGTTATTCTCCCAGTTATATTATATGGATGCGAAACATGGACTCTTACTTTAAGAGAGGAAAGAAGATTACGAGTATTTGAGAATAAAGTTCTTAGGAGCATTTTTGGGGCAAAAAAGAGATGAACAGAAATGCGAATGGATAAAAATTACATAATAGTGAGCTATATGATGTGGATAGGAAGAAAGATATAATAAGAACAGTTAAGTCACATAGACTGCGGTGGGCAGGACATGTGGCACGTATGGGGGATGAAAGACGTTAATGGAAGCTTCTTGTAGAAGTAAACCACAGGGAAAACGTCCAGTTGGTAGACCAAGAATGAGATGGGAGAATAACATCCATGATTTGAGGGAAGTAGATTATACAAGGGATGATTGGAAACGTTATCTCAGGATAGGGATGTATGGAGAGATTATGTCCGCGCGGCCATGAACCTACGGGTTTGATAGATCTACTGAGTTAGTGACATATGAACTTAACTGAAATTCACATAGACACTTTTACATATTCCATTATATTCTTAGTATTCAGATGAGAATAAAAATCGCTCTGAGTAGACTAAAGGAAACTCTACAAAAAAAATTAATGCGCGACAGCGTAGAAGGCCCTTTGGCCTATCAGCCGATTGTTGTCCTCACATCCACACGTGCTAATCATAGAAGTAGACGACCATCCAACTAGTATAGTGGTGATGTGGTCAGCATGTCGGGTCTCCCAGCCTTTATAGTTGGTTTTCTCGACCTGGAACCGCTGCATATTGTAAATATCCAAATTCGTCATGACGCTGGTTGGGCACTGCTTCCATAACTGGCCGAAATTACATGACGATATTTCTTTTCTCATGGGGTTCTCGAATTACCGCAAGTCCCGTTGCTCCGCATCAAGGCACCATGCCTTAAACCGCTCGGTTACGGCAGCAGTCAATAAGTAGATTAGGATAATATGTAGTTATTAATTTCCTGCCATTTGAGGATATATAAATAAATAAGTGAATACATAAATTAATGTAACAATAATAAGACCAATAGTTGGTATGAATTTGTAATTAATTAATTAACTAACTCTCTGGTACTATCGAACCCGTAGGTTCATGGCCGCGCGGACAAAGGCTCTCCATACATCCATATCCTGAGCTAATGTTTTCCAATCATTCCCTTATATCTACTTCCCTCAAATCTCAAAGCTCTCCATACATCCATATCCTGAGCTAATGTTTTCCAATCATTCCCTTATATCTACTTCCCTCAAATCGTAGTTAATGTTATTCTCCCACCCCATTCTTGGTCTAGCAACTGGGTGTTTTTCCTCTGGTTTTCCTACAAGAAGTTTCCATGCACGTCTTCCACTCCCCATTCGTATCACATGTCCTGCCCATCGCAGTCTACGAGACTTAACTGTTCTTATTATATCTGACTTCCTATAAAGACCATGTGGTTCACTGTTCACGGTCTTCTCCATTCACCTGTCTGTTCATCTCTCTTTGGTCCAAAATTTTTCCTAAGAACTTTTTTCTCAAATACTCCTAATCTCCTTTCCTCCTTTAAAGTAAGAGCCCATGTTTCGCATCCATATGATATAACTGGTAGAATAATAGTTTTATATATTTTCTATTTAACTTTTTTTGAAAGGAGTTGGGACAACAAAAGTACCTGCAATGCATAATAGCACGCATTTCCAGAATTGAGTCTATGTTCAATTTCTTTGTGCATCTCATTCCTATTTGTGATTATTGTTCCTAGATATTTGAATTCAGCCACTTCCTCAAAATTTCCCTCATTTATGAATTTGTACTTAATGGTAAACAATTTCGTGGTAAAATTCCGTTGAGGTATTCGTAAGAATATACAAAATATAATATAATAAAAGTCATATCAACTGTTAAAATAATTAAAACATTGTACCCTTTTCGGAACCAGTCCCATACTCAGCAGAAAGTTTTTCGCTACTATGCAGCTACTGATTCAGTTGATGTGACTGCGTACAAGGTACATAATTGTATAATGTTACATTATAATTTTTGTACACTCTGTAACTAGTAGAGAAGATGGAGAATTTCGAGGAAAAAAGAAAATAATTTGCATCTCCAAAAGAACCAATCTAGTATAATGAGACTCGAAATTTCAATAATACAAGACAGTGTGCTCATTCGTTATTGATCCACTACTTTCCAGTATCCACTCATTCGTATATGAAAGTGGCGATTCATGATCTTTCTATTTACTTACCAAGCTCTTCCAAAAATGCAGGTTTTTAGAGGCATCTTGGTACTTGAGAAGTGAAATCAAGTGTGCATTTGATTATGGAGCGAGACGCTTGGGAAAGGAAATTACTTAATTTGAACCAATATTTATATTGTGCTAAACTCTCAGTGTAACTATATACAAAATTTCACACAAAATTCGAGATTGATCCTTAAATTGTAGAAACATAATTTCTCGTACCTGTTATTAAAATGTGTCGGAGCAAGGTGAATACAAAAGAATATAAAACTGTTCATTATTACTGTATATTGTGTAATTCCTTACAAATTAAAAAAAAATACTCGTTCGTTTTTGTATTGTTTTGTTAAAAGTATTAAGTAAATTAAACCATATACATATTGTAGGGTACATTGGCAATTTAAGGGATAACTGGTTGCGAAAAAAGGTCGCAGTATAACAAGACACATATCTAATATATAAAAATGAATGTATGTATGTTTGTTTGTTTGTTCGCATTTTATGCGCTGCCATACCGTTCATCGGATTGTGATGGTTTATTTTGAAAAATGTTCACGAGATACCCAGGATGAACATAGACTGTAAGAGTGTTGTGATAGTCAACTCATACACCCTTAAAAAGCACCCTTTGTAGTGAAAAACGTGAAAAAAATCATTTTTTGACGCTTAACAAATACACTAAATTAATTTATTACAGAATTGGATATCTCAAAAAACTCTACAAAAAAAGTCCGCGACGGCATATGTTTATCTTTTACGGATAACTCACAATAGCCATTTTTGTCTTTCATTGATGACAAGAAGATCGGGCGGGATAAGTAGATTCTCGGAGAAGCGTGCACTGCTTCATCCGATTGTGATGGGGCTTTTTGCAAAATGTTCAGGATTTTCCCGGGAAGGTTATAGGCTACAAGAGAGTTTTAATGCTCAAGCCATTCACCCTTAAAAATCACCCTTTGAAGTGAAAAAGTAAAATAAAAGTGGCTTTTTTGTAAGCTTAAATGGCTTACGCTGCCTAAAACCGTAATAAATACACCAAATTAATGTACATAGTATTGAATATCGCAAAAAAAAAACTCTAAAAAAAAGCCCGCGACAGCATATGTTTATATTTTATGGATAACTCACAATAACCATTTTTGTCTTTCATTGATGCCAAGAAGATCGGGATAAGTAGATTCCCGGGCAAGCAGAGCAGCAGACGGATAACTCGAAATAACAAATTTTGTCTTTCAGCTCATTTATGTCAAATACATCGGGATACGTAGATTCCCGGGAAATGCCGGGTAATCAGCACGGGGTATCTAAAAATAATAACGAAATGAATTTATAATTTTTTTCCTTTTACTTATTCGTAAAAACACATTATCATTTATTTAGGCGTAGCAGCGCACGCCGGGTATTAGCTAGTCTGCTATATAAATATTGACGGGGTAACAAATGCAAGATTAATAATTGGATATACCAAATATTTTCTATATATTCCCAAGTTATTAAACTTTTCGTGTGATTAAAGTGGAAGGCTTTTATAATTAGGCCTACACGTGAAAAATGTAATTACACATTTAAAAATAAATGAAGAGAGAAGAATCGAATAATTATAACGATTTAAGAAGGAAAATTCTTTTCACAAACTTCTATTGTTATAATGTTGTGTTCGGAAGACAAAATGAGGAAGAATAATTGGTGTGAAATATTCAAAACTTTCTTAACGTACTCATAATTATTTTATTGTTTTTTAAATGCTCTAGTTATGAATAGCTGTGTAAGTTGGTAAACAGATTTTCAGGATTTCTCAGTTCGAGCTATAAACCATATAATATTATGTTACAGGTATTCATGTTCATATATTACGATAGAAAATTAGGTTATGATGAGTAAAGCATCTATTTAGGAAAGTGTACAATTATAAAAGCCAGAACGTGAGTCACAATGTATTAAAATGTTATGGAAATTCTACATTCTTGGATATATATGGCATGTTAATAAATTGTTATACTTGGAGACTGGCTTTGGTTTCTCCTCATTCGAAAAAAAAATTATTCTCTATTGTAATCGAAAATTCCCATTATACTTGTCTATTCTCGTATTTGACATGCTAGTTCAGAAGCAAGAGAGTTACCTAATATCTAACAGATTTTTCAGGTTATATTTATCGAATCATTTATACGGCATTTTAAAATAGTATAACACTGGTCAATATGATTTTTGTCTCATGAAGTACCAATAGTTGTACTTAATGCAGTTTTGTTATCGTGTTTTCAAATATGTATTCGGAATTTCTCCATCACCCACAGTGTTTTTTATTTCAATTAATGAATTTAAATAATTATTTTTTAATAAAAGTTTTTTTTCGTCCATTTTTCCATTGTAAAATAAAACCAAATGAGCTAACTCAAATGGTTTCAGCTATGGAAAAGAGATAACAAGGCAAATGGAATCCTAATATGCTGGCCGATTATTGTTGGACCATTAAGAGGGATGCTCCACAGGCGAAATATAGCAGAAAATCGTCATTTCTTACTTTCTAGGTGAGTCCGAATGTTCGAATATTGTATAGTTACGAATGTAGAACATATTAAAGTGTTTGAAATTATAAATTCCTGTCTCTCGAAAACCTTGCGTGATGCAGAAAAACCGATATCATATTTGAATTCAAGAGGAAAAATACTATCAGAATCACATATTTTTCTTTCTGAGACAAAAAAAAGTTTATTTTTTGTTGCTCAGTGTAATTATTCTGTAAGTGATTTCATGACCTCAGATTGATAAACAAATTATATACATGTAAAATGAATTTGAATACCTAATTAGAAATGTCACACAATCTTATATTAGGCCTGCTTACAAAATAAATATTAGACCTTATTTATACCATTACTGATAACTCAGAAAAATATATAAGTTCGAGCTATAAGCCATAATACTTTTTGAAACAAGCTATTGATGTTAGATATCTGGATAAATCTAAACATTGTTCAAATGTTTAATTAATAACAGATATAAAATATATTAATGACTGTATCGTCAAGTTTTCTAGAGATGCTTTCAGGCCAAATAAGCATATACTAAATTATTAAAAAAATAATTTGAATTTGAAGTTCATTGAAGGAAAATAAAACAAAGCTTAAAATAAAAACAACCCATTTAGAAATCAATCGTTTAATTTTTTAATTAGACTATTTGTATACCTATTTTATTTATTTACTTTTGCTAAAACGTATATTTTAAATTCAATATAGGCTAATTGAAAAATCAGTTGAAGATTTTTATATGTTTCTTAATTTACAATAAAATACATTAGTTTGTTATTTGTATACCATTCGTTATAAGTTGTTTAATTAATTTTCTTAAGCTTCGTTTTCGCTGATGCCTTTTGTTGAGGTATATAAGAACGTATTTTGTAGATTAAAGGGATTAACTGCATCAATTATTATAATGCTATGATAAATTACAAAGGAAATCCTTTTTTTACATTTTTATACTCCATTCCAGAAACTGAAAGATTGATTTTTTATCCAGTTTCTGTAAACCTAGTCAAAAATATTTCCTTACGCCAGGGTTACCATTTTGTTATTACATGTTTCATTATTATTTCATTATTATTTCGCAATTTTTTTTAAATTATGTAAGTTCAGTAGAAAAGGGGAACGCCCATAATTTTACATTACTCTTTGGTCAGTGGTTACAACCTTGACACGGATGGTTATTATCCACCCTTGAAATATTGAAGATTGTGAATAATTTGTCCCAGTTCCCAGCCTACTCTTCTTCATAATGATATGATTAGCAAGTGCATTGTCTGTGACAAGTTCTGTGTACTTTACCCGTGACCTAGTGCCACTCTTTTTAACGCCATTTGCCTTTTTAATTTAATAAATTCCTTCATAACTTATTAACTTTCTCTCCTCATCTTTAAGCTTGGTAAGCATTGTATTTACTAGTAATTATAGGTGATAAAATTAATAAGGCAATGGTATGTTATTGTTCATCTAATTTATTTAGTGTTCCGTTAATTCAACAATGCGATCGCCATGTTCAGATTAAGGTGAACTGTTCCAGGAAGAACATTTATAATACATTAACCCTAAGTCTTCGTGAGCTGATTTCGTATCATGCTTTGTAAATTGTTTAAGTGTGTGTACGACTGCAAACAATTCCAAAAAATTAGAAAGCAATATTAGACCTATACATGATGTATATTAACAAAACAATAACACTGGTCTACAAAAATGAACTTTTTTACTTTCACAAGAATAAAAATAATAGATTCTACAAGTATGCTGAATTCAAATATCATTTCAGTTTTTTCCCCATTAGGCAGGAGATTTGTGTGATATTAATTTAATTTTTTATAATACTACTCATCCTGATTTACCTACAACGTGGTAGATAGCGATTTTTGGGCAAATTTTGAATCTAGAACATCTCTCTTCTTTGTCTAGTAGTAGTCAATCAGCATATTAGAACTCCACTTGCTTCGGTACCTGTTTTGCATTGTAGAAATTTGCTGATGAAAACGCTCACCGTGTTCATCTCTGACAGCCCCAAGATATTCTGGGAAGAAGTCTAAGTGAGAGTCCAAGAAGTGAATTTTTAAAGAGATGTTGCATCCCATAGCTTTATAAGAATGCAGAAGATCAGCCACAAGGTTACGATAGTTTCTGCTTTATAGTTTTCATGGAAATTGTAACATACATTTTTGAAAGACTGCCAGGCTGCTTTTTCAAGTGGATTTAACAGTCCTTCAAAATGTTCATCAGTCATTAATGACCGTATTTGTAGTCGTATAAAATTCCTCATTTCAGTATAGCAACACTGACTTTGGATAATTTCGGTTTCAGGTACAAGAATCCAACAGAAAGTTTATCCATAGCTTTCACGAAATGTTTCATTATTCCCAATGTAATATGCAATGTAGGTAAATATATTTTTTAGGATTCACTAAAAATAAATGTAACACATTTTTCTGGCAGGGATAAAAGATTCACGTTTAGGCTAAGATTTTCTAACGTAGTAAGACTGACACATCTCAATGCCATGTCTGGGCGCGACAAAACATGAATGAACCTGCACAGTCTTGTGTTTTGGTGCTTCAGCTTGATATTATGTATGATTTCCTTAAATACAGATTGAATAAAATCGCTACATATAAGGTAAAGGTTCCTATGACAGGTCAAAGAGAATGCTAAAATCAGATTTTAAAATGTAGCTGTCACACAAAAACTGTGCCTGATGGAAATATTCTCACTACATTTCTGAATTCACAATAAAAAATGAATTTACTTACTTACTTACTCACTGGCACTATCGAACCCGTAGGTTCATTGCCGCGCGGACATAAGCTCTCCATACATCCCTATCCTGAGCTAATGCTTTCCAATCATTCCCTATATAATCTACTTCCCTCAAATCATAGTTAATGTTATTCTCCCACGTCATTCTTGGTCTACCAACTGGGTGTTTTCCCTCTGGCTTTCCTACAAGAAGCTACCATGCAAGCATTTCATTCCCCATACATAAAAAATGCACTAGAGTCACTAATCAGATTTCTTGTGAAGAAAATCTTGTCAATCAGTGTAATTGATGCGAAAAAAGCACTTTCAAACCCATCACTTCAAGTAGTAATTACGATTCCATTTCTTTAATTAATTCTACGAATTTCTCCGCAATGATGAGGTCGTGTTCGATTCCAAGCTGTGTACGGGATTTTATGTATCCCATTTTGGGACTGACTGTGTCCTTTCTCTTGTGATGCTCCGAGTTGTCTTGCTCTGGCATCTTACTACTCGTAAATCCAGAGGGGCCTTATAGTCCCATCATTTGCATATCTATCTAGTTTTTATACATTGCACTTTAGACCTACGCAGATTTGCAACACATTCATTGTGCTTATGTAAAAATCATAAAGCACTGGAATGAGACATTGTATAAAATTAATTAATCAACGTGCTTAGTATTTGAAATCATGTTTCAGACATATCTAAAACTATTCATAGACTACTATTAAAGTGCGATCTGATTAGGTCTTATTAATTATACGTAATTAATGTATGTTTTACAGTGAATTTGTAAATTCCTTTTAATTAAAATCATATTTGCATTATATTTTGGTAATTATAATCGTAGAATATTTGTATAAATCCAAGAACTGTTAAGGTATTTTTTTAACCGTTAAGAAAATTCAGTACAGTCTCTTGGATTTATATGAATATTATACGATTATTTATATATATATATATATATATATATATATATATATGTAAAGACAAAATAAAATGATTATTCAAACGTTATAATATATATATATTATAACATTTGAATAATCATTTTTCTTTGTCTCTATCTATATTTATATGAATATTATATGATTATATATAACTTATATAGTCCACCTCTGTGATCTCGAAGTAGCGTGCTGCCTTGTCACGCAGCGGGCCCGGGTTCGATTCCCGGTCGGTACACGCTCCTGGGTGAGGTTTTCTTCGGGGTTTTTCCTCACCTATAAGACAAATGTCAGGAAGCTTAGGACCCGACGGTCGCCGAAAATCATCCGGCCATCGTCATCATCCTTATCATTATCATCACCATCCTTTACCGGTGTGGAAAGCAACGGGAAGCTACCACACCTATAATTCCCTAGTAAAGCTGCAAAGCCATAACATAAAAATGCTATGATTGCAGTGAAAGACCTGCCTCGGGCAGAATTACCTTGGATGGATGGATGGATGGATGGATATATATATATATATATATACATACCTTAAACAATATTATGTACAATATATTAAAAGTTGGATACAGTAGTTCTATCTTTATCCGATAAAATATATATTACACAACGTTTAAATTAATTAAGGATAGCATAAACAGCTTTAACTGTAGATTATCTTTCTATTATAACAGATTTCATCAAGATGTGAAAGCTTGAAAGATATAACCAATATAATTTTAATATATAATAGGCCGTATAAAATATTTTCAATAAAATAATTTACGTCCATTATTAATTTACTTAGACTGTACGATTGAGTCTTGTATTCTGAATATCGGTGTCCGCAATCTGATTAGGGTGTTTTGTTACTGTTCTATTGTCAAGATAAATGGTGGGCTAGAATATTAAATAAAGCCATTTCATCATTAATCATCATTTAAAATTAAATGAGTAAATTTATATAAATAAAACATAGCGACACATAACAAGCGACATATAACGGTATTTTGATATGAAACGAATACCTTTACAGACGTGGTACGACATTAGTAATTCATGCGTCTAAAAGTGCCTTCTTTCTTCCATTAAAAAGCAGTTTGGGTACAATCCTGTCTGCAACTGCAGTCTGAATTGATGGGTCGCCTGCATTGTGGTCCTACACTTTAGTATGGACTAGGTTTATAACAGGTGTTTTGAAAGGGAAACTATATGTCATCATTAAAATGCGTTTTCTCTTATTTTTTATATATCCAGTACTTTATTTCTTTCATATTTCATACATTCCTTAAATAATTGAAATATTTGCTTCTGGTATGATCTCTTAATGGGATACTGAAAGGAAACATACCGATTTTATTTGAGAAGAGTTTGTTCTCTTTCTATAAGTACATATTGTTCAACATCCATTGTCATACAGAATATTAAAACCCAATTTTTAAATTGTATTATGTAATTACAATAGGATTTTCTTGCACATTTGTTTATCGAAATTCGACAAGCATAAATAGAAATAAAAGTTTCTATCATTGAGGTTTGGGTGCCTACAGTCTTAATATAAAATATGTATTAACATTTTAAAGTTAATTATGGTAATAAAACTGCAATTTTAATTTTTCGATTAAAATGTAAATTTTATTAAGTTAACGTAAGGGCAACAGTTCTTAAGTTTTAGAAAATATAAAAACTGGCAAAGCTGCCCTCTGCACTTGTCACCCACATACTCCTGAAATATCGTGAATGATCTCTGTCAAACAGTGAAAGTCTTCAGTGCATGATTACTCGTATCGCTGTCACAGTGTTGCAATTTCTACAAACTAATGTTTTTCTATATAATTATTTGCATATTCTCGTCAGTTTAATTTTTAAAATAATGCATATTTATTTTAGTTTTTAGTGCTTAGACAGTTAAGTTTTTTAGTGATATTATAGATATTTATACTAACCCTGAGGTTTTTAAAATTTCAGTGAATATATCGTTTAATGAATTTCTAACATAGTCTAACTCTTGCAAAAAAACAACAAAACTTTATACAACTTACATTTTGCAGATGGTCAATTGTTAATTGCACAAGATTATGAAGATTTAGAATATATGACTAGAAAATTAATAGAAGAATATGAAAAATGGGGATTAAATTTGAATATGAAAAAAAAATTATCAATTGGTGAACCAGAACAAAATTTAATTTTGGAAACTGGAGAAGCAATACAATCTTGTAGTGAGATCACATGTTTATGAATAAAAATAAATAAAAATTGAAGTTTTGAATAGGAAATAAGAAATAGAAATAATAAAGGAAAATTTGCAATTGCTTGCCTCAATGGAATATTGTGGGATACAAATATAAGTAATAAAAATAAAATGGATATATATAATAGAATTGTTAAAAACATCATTACTAATGGAGCAGAACTTTGGCCATTAACAACAAAAACAAATAAGTATCTTTCGGTAACGGAAATTGATTTTATACGAAGGGCAACAAGAATTTCAAGAAGAGAAAAAATTAGGAACTCAGTTATAAGGGAGAAAATGAAGATTGAAGACACTATTTTAGATTATATTAAAACTCAGCAATTAAGATGGTACGGAAATGTCCAGCGAATGGAAGAGGATCGACTACCAAAATCTGTTTTGGAATGGAAACTTGAGGGAAGACGAGGGAGAGGAAGACCTAAAACCTCCCGGAGTCAAGGAATATGTTCATACATGAAGGAGAAACATCTCCAACCAGGATATTGGGTGGACCGACAAAATTGGCTATTAGGAATTAGACGATGTCAAAGACATTAATCAACCGATGATCTATCTAAAATGTTTCATTAAAATGTTATAATTGGTATTAGTAGATAAGTTTTTAAAAGAAAAATCACAATTTAGAGTTATTTAAAAGGCCAAATTCATACGATCAGTTAGATTCATTTTTGTGAACTACATTCTCTGTAATTCTTTGTAAGTAAATAAAAGGCAACATGAGTGCGTGATAAATTTGATTAAATACACGTGAATGTATTCACTTGATAAATAGAGTGCATCGCGCTGTTTTCGCTTATCTTGTCTTTCATGTCAAACACACGTTTATCAATGTATGTAATGAGTCCCTCTTCTGCCATTCATAAGTCATCTTATTTTCATTCATTAACAATTACATATCCACGTCAGGGCATCTACAAATCAATACTTGTGAAGACTTACCTACATAGTAAAGTTACATCTTAAAAAAATGTTTGTTAGCAAAATTTGTTGGCCCTTTCACGGGTAGATTTGAATTTCGACGCTAATCAGCTTAGCTGTTAAAGAATGCCATTAAGTAAATATTAACGTAAAGTTAATTTCAATTAATGGATAACTTTTCTTTAATTAATTTGTGATGTCCTCTGGAAATTTAGGAACTTGAAATCGACTGACCATAGATTAATTTTAATAACAAAATTTGAATCCATTAGCTAACAGTTGAGAGCTAGGACAACGGTACAAAAATGCTTAAAATTACTGTTATCATTAAAATATATATTAATTTTTATTAATTATATTTCTGAGTTTAGATAATGCATGTTAGGAGTAAAAAAACTATGATTTTACATGGATACACATAATAATAATAATAATAATAATAATAATAATAATAATAATAATAATAATAATAATAATAATAATAGTAGTAGTAGCTTTATTTTACCTGGCAGAGTTAAGGCCTTAAGGCCTTGTCTACCACTCAACCAGGTTTAAAAAAATACAAAAAAAAATAGTCTTACATCTAAATTATATATATATATAAACGATTACATGTTATGAATACAATGCAATTAATATTTATAATGTATTTTGATTTACTCTAAATTTAACGAATTAAATATATAATATGTACAAGATATATAAAAAAACGAGGAAAAGATGGTCTTGGTGGATTTAGTGGGTACCATGCCTCTAGTTCCAAGGTTTCCGGGTTTATACCCGGCAGAGCAGATGAATTTTTCAGAACTAAAAATCTTGAGTAGGGTTCCTCCAGAAGGAAATTAAAAATATGGGTACCGTATCGTACATGTAAGGCACGTAAAAGAACCTCAAGCCGAATAAAGAGGCCTTAGAGCAAAATCTTTCGATTCTTTCAAGCACAGATTTGAATTGAGACTCTAAAAGCCTTAGCTGTTGATAATCGTAATTAAATCAAGTATTAGCAACAGGGATAAGTTAAAGTTTAAAAAATCCATAAACTATCTTATTTGCAAGTAACCAGATACTATACTACAGTTCGTCTGGCTTAACTTTACTAGAAATTTGTAGAAAGAGACAGCTGTGCTCACCTCTCTCACTCGCACCAGTGTTGACGGTTTTCTTCACCAGATGTTAATAGGGATAAGGGGGAAGACGAAAAATTGACAACAGGGTGGGTTCTTGCTTTTGTAACAGGGTAAAAGTATTCAAGGATCTACCCTTATATCTCCATCTCTCTCTTTGCCAAGTTAAGCCAGATATACAACACTTAATTACAATTTATACAAATGGCACATTTGTACAATTTATACATTTACGTTTTACATAGCACATGTACGTTTATATTTACAATTTAAGTCCACCGCTGTGGTCTAGAGGTAGAGTGCTGCACTATCACGCAGCGGGCCCATTCTCAGTTGAGACAAGTTTCCTGGGTGAGTTTTTTCGGTGTTTTTCCACACCTGCAATACAAACGTCAGGAAACTTTAAGGCCCATAAGATCCCCGAATATCATCTGGCCATAATTATCATCACTATCATAAGAGCCTCATTTAGATAAGGTTTGGATTAAAACCTCTCCTGGCACAACATTAACATCGTCATAACCTTCCATATATCATCGGGGTAACGAAAATCCGCCGTCCAGGCGCCCCAACCTCAGAAGTGGGTTAGAAGTACGCCATGCCAGGCGAGAATACCAGAAATGTAATAACAACCTGATGTTATTAACAAACAAGTATTTACAATTTTGTACGAGTATGTATGAGTTATGACATTATATCTTTAATGCAAATATTAATTTGGATCCTATAGGACCTATATTATTTACTACTACTACTTCAACTTCATGAAATTAGGCCTTTTGATCTGTTTTCACATCAAGTGGGATTTAATGAATCTTCCCATCAAGTTAATGGGCGTCCAACCCTTCTATGTCCTATTGCTTAGTACTACAATAACAGCTGAGGGATTCTATCTGTATACATTATTTTAATATGTCATACCAGTTGTTTCTGATATTGTCAATTCTAGTCTCTTCTAATATGTCCATTTCTTTTTCTGTCCGAAACTGTCCCACCTGTTACTGAACGTAAGAACTATATTATTTGTAATTTAAAATAAAAATATATGAGATAAACAAACTATTATTTAAAATAGATATAAAACAGGAATTGAAAATTTGAAATAAGGTTATTACATTACGGTACATGAAAAGGTAAAAATGACGTAAGCTATTATAAAATGAATTCGACCTATGGAAGATCCGTTACAACTCACCATGCAGAAGTACAGCACAACAAGGACGACAGCCGACATCTTCACACCCTCAAGTTGTCATGACGTCATTCACCAATAATGTACAATTAATAATTTATTACGCTCGTATTAAATTCCATCACAAATAATGTCGCGATTGGATGAAGACTTAGTTCATATCCTTTGTAAGAAGAAGATCTTTCCCTATTGTTAATTTTGTCATTTTATCTGCTACAATTCCTAGCATATTTTTAAAGAGTCAACAATAACATTGTACGCAATAATGTATATATTTGAATAGATTATTTTCAGTTTTTACAGTCAAAATTTTAATAGAATGTACACTGATTTTAACCGATTTAACTCCGAAATAAATAACATATTGAAAATTTATGCAATTTTTACAACGTTAAAATTTGAATTTTATTATTCATATGTCCGCATATTTTAAGGCGAAAATCTAAATTTTTGCTTCCATAACGGGTTATAATATTTTCTTCTCTTCTTTATTTATCCACAATAGTTATGAACGGATATATTGTAAGTTAAATTAATATTTTTGAATATATCGATTAATTTGGAATCGAAATAAATTTAAATAATATATATTTTATCACAACACATATTGGCGCGTTGTATCACATGGTATGTTGACACAAGACTGATGCTGGTTAAGATGAGACTGGATCCCATGCAAGAATGAGTTAACTAACTTTCCTCGCTTTCTGTAGAGACATTCGGTGCCTGACTCTCTCCCTTCCTCTCTCTCACACACTCCACTGAACAATGCGACGTCTCTACTGTACTATGTGAATGGGAAAATATACGCAATCGTATCCATTTTTAAGTGCTTAATTATTCACTTTCATCGGCTTGATAGTATTTTTTATGATTCCGTATTGTGAATAATGAATACTCAAAACACAAAGGATGTATTTTGTTCTTATCTACAGACCTTAAAGTGCGCGGTACAATATATATATATATATATATATATATATATATATATATACTAGCTAATACTTGGCGTGCGTTACTACGCCTAAATAAATGAAATATTAATGGTTAAATAAAATGTATGGTATATGTTGAGAGGAACCAAACATGCCAGTTGCTACTCAGATTTAATTTCGGATTTCAGGTAAACCTCCACTTCTAATTGTCGGATTCCACTCATTTTTGGATAATACATGCCTCTGTTTATTTTAATAGTATATACTGAGTTTCGTTGCTAAACATAGTAAATTGTGACCGTTAGAGCGATTTTTTAAATTTTAACTTCAGGTGAACTCTTACACCTAATGGATTTAGAGATTCCAATTATGAATCTAAACCATACAGGGACCAACACAAACACACAAAACATTTAATCAAAATCGGTCCAGTTGTTTAGGCAGTTTTTAATTTCGGGTTTGAAGTAAACCTCCACTTCTAATTGTCGAATCTCGCTCATATTTGGACAATACGTACCTCTGTTTATTTTAATAGTAAAAATACTGATTTTTGTTGCGAAAAATCGAAAAATATGACCGCTAGAGCGATTTTTTAATTTTCACTTCAGGTGAACTACACCTAATGGTTTTAGAGAGTCGAACTGTGAATCTGAACCATATATATATATATATATATATATATATATATATATATATATGTGTGTGTGTGTGTGTATGTGTGTGTGGCATCTTTTTACACTATATAAACACTTTACGTTTACCATATATAATCGTAAAGTTTCATGTGATATAACATAAACTCCATGGCGCGACAGGCATAGAAGGCCCTTGGCCTACCATCCGACTGCTGGCCTCACATCTACATGTGTTAATCTCAGAGGTATACGATCATCCTGCCAGTATAGGGGTGATAAGTGGTCAGCATATCGGGTGCCCATGCCAAATAAAATTGGTACGTTTCCTTTCAATATCCCATTAAGAGATCATACCAGAAGCAAAGATTTAAGGAATTTATGAAATATGGAAGAAATAAAGTGCTGAATTTATTAAAAAGTCAGCAAAACAGAGACAACACATTTTAATGTTAACATATTGTTTGCCTTTCAAAACACCTGCTGTAAACCAAGTCCATATTGAGATGTAGGATCCATCAATTCCGACTGCAGTTGCAGACAGGAATTGTACCCAAACTGCTTTTTAATGGAAGAAAGAAGACAGTTTTAGACGCTTGAATTACTAATGTCATACCACGTCTAAAAGCATTCCTTACATGTCAAAATACCGTTATATGTCTCTTGTTATGTGTTGCAATGTTTTATTTGTATAAATTTACTAATTTAACTTTAAATGATGATTAATGATGAAATGGCTTGTGTAAATATTCTAGCCCACCATTTACCTTGACTATTTAACTCATGCCCCAAATGGGAGTCAATGACCAATCACGTTTCAATGAATTTTGTTTTACAACCAATCACAGTCGTGTTTTACCTCGGTAATTATTGAAATTTGATTACCAAAATAAAGAAAGCTCCTCCTTTTTAATATTCTGAACATGTCAGAGCATTATTTTGCAGTGATTGACTCTCAAACAAATACGTTAAATATAGCAAATAACGAACAGATTCATTCGACATACACATTTGATAATTATGTGTTCAATAATTGTCTTTTTAAATTCTGATTATACTGAGTTGTTTAAAAAAAATAATTAATAACCTATAATGTATGTTATAATATACAGTTTGATGTATTTCATTACTTCTCCACTAGAGTTCATTCTTACAATATTGCGATCCTATTTAGCAAATAGTACGATCAAGTTGCAGTGATGAATAAATGAAACATAACCAAACATTTGTCATTTGTTTTCAAACATCGCCGTTTACATTAAATATATAAATATTTTAAACTAACTATATTTAAATAATGATTTGTGAGTAAACTGCTTAATTTTATTTGTTAAATAGTTCTAATAATTAATGACAGTCTTGATTTCAAAATCCTCTAGACAAATTGGAAATCACTCATGGTATTACTTATGATAATAGAACAATAATAATTATATTGGTGTCCGCAATCTCACTAGGTTTTTATACCAACAATGAAATATAAAATGTTCAAGATACTCGTAGAAAAATGAAAAAAAAACTATTAATGGCATAGAATAAATATAGTTCTAGAGAAAAATTAATTTATTATTTAACAACGAGTAAGTGTATAATTCCTCAGAAGTTATAGTTGGTTTCCCCAACTTGGAGCCGCTACTTATTATAGCTATCCAAATTCTTCACGATAGGTGGGCATCGGTCCCATTCTGGCCGAAATTCAATGAGAAAATTTCTTCCTTTATGTGAACTAGCACCAGCGCAAGTCACGTATCTATTCATCATAGCACCAACGCCATACTTTTCACACGCTTTATATTAGCTTGACCTGTATCTATCTATGTAACGGAATCTTTGATCACGATTTTCACCCACTTAAAAAAAAACATTGGATCGACTTGAAACTTTGTATACTTGTAAAGGACGCACGACAATACAATAATTGCATAATTGTTTTCTAAAATTCTGGCCAGAATCATCAGAAAAAAAAATAAAAACCGGTATAATAGGTTGCGGACTTATCGACTTTTTCGTCAATCGTTGTAAGAGCTCAGTTGGTAGAGCGATGGACTGTAGTGGTATATAATTTCAGTAATCCATAGATCGCTGGTTCAAATCCTGCCCGGAGGATTTTTAGAAGAGTATTAAGCAATTAAATTTTCATGGGATTCCGGTTTATGACAATCAATTAAACTAAAAATAAATAATAGTTTAAAAAACTAAATAATAACTAAAATATAAAAATAAAAATAAATAATAGTTAAAAAAAACTAAAACAACACGCTTTATTAGAAAACCGAACTAAAAAATGAAAAATAATTTTAATTTCCAACACGCTTGGGATAAAATTAAAGTGGTCATAAAAAAAATCATCTCCAACACATCTAGACTAAAACTACAGTTATTTACAAAAAAAAAATAAGTTTTTACCATCAAAAGCGTGGGTTGCTTTTTATGGTTTTTACGATTTCTTCTTAGAGACTTTACTTTTACCAATATCTGTTTATTATCAAATATATTAATTTATATAGAACACCCCACGCTTTTGATGGTAACAATTTTTTTTAGATAACTCTAGTTTTATTCTAGATGTGTTGGAGATGACTTTTTTGTTGGCCACTTTAATTTTATCCCAAGCGTGTTGGAAATTAAAATTACTTTTCATGTTTTAGTTCGGTTTTCAAATAAAGCTTGTTGTTTAAGTTTTTTAAAACTATTATTTATTATATATGCCTATATACATTTGAGAACATCAAGAGTCTAATTAAAGGCAAAACATATACGAACGCAAATTAGTATAATAGCTATAAAATTTAATCTATCATCACTCCATGGATATCTTTAAAATAGCCTTGCTTATCTAAAGGAATTATTTCAGTTTTTCGTCTGGTTAGAACTGATTCATATTTTTTAAACTAAAAAATCTGCTCTTTTAACGATGTAAGCCTTACCATATGTCAATTCAATTGAAATAGCTAAACCTACATGGCGCGACACCCTTATAAGACCGTTGATCTTATAAACCGGCTGCTGACCTCACATCTGCATATATCAATTACAGAGGTTTACGATCATATAACCAGTATAGGGGTGACATGTGATCAGCATATTGCATAACCAGCCATTACAACTGTTTTCCTGAACATATTAAATTCATACTTGTAGCTACCACATTTTTCCTTTTCATGTCATATTTGGTTTTCATTGCTAAATGTCAACATTTAATTACAACATAGAAATAAATAAACGCTACTGCTATAAATTATATCATCATCATCTTCATTCATGGATTAGGTCTGTTGACCCGTTCCGACTTCAGCCCATCTCTTTCTAGGTCTGCCCACATCTCGGGTGCCTTTAGGTTTGTATTTTGTTATTTGTTTTGGATATCTATCTTCATTCATTCTGTCTATGTGTTGCTTCCATTTTTGTCTATATGTATCCATTTTATCAGTTATTGCAAATATTTCAAGTTCCTGTCTTATTTCTGTGTTCTTGATTCTGTCTTCCTTAGTGCACCCTTTAACAGATCTCAAAAATTTCATTTCTGCTGCCGTTATCCTACTTAGGTCTTGTTTTTTATGTATCCAGGCTTCTGAACCATAGAGCAGTACCGGTACTGCCAACATTTTATAAAATTTCAGTTGGGTCTCTCTTGTTGTTTTGTTATTTAGTGTTCGTTTTATCGTACCACATATTCCCTGGAATTTTGCTATTTTATTATTTATATCATTATCATAATTAAATGAAATGTCACATCCTAGATAATTGAGATGGTTCACCTGTTCTATGATTTTGTTTCCTATTACTATTTTCGATCTGATTTGATTTTTCCCTTGGAATGCCATTACCTTAGTTTTTTCTATGGATATTTTGAGATTATATTGTTCACATATATTATGTAGCTTAAAAATATTCCTCTGAAGTTCGTCTTCTGTATTTGCTATTATTACCTTGGTCATCAGCGTATAATAATGTTTTTTCAAGTAGTGTGTTTTTTATCTAATTTTATTCCTTTATTTGTTTCTTCGGTCCATTTTTTTATTATATCATTGATGTATAGGTTAAAATAAAACTGGAGAGATACTGCACTCCTTGTTTAACTCCTTGATTAGTATGAATTTTATTTTTACTTACTTCATTCTAGTTTTTATAACAAAATTTGTGTTTCCAGTACAAACTCTTTTATAGCTGCTATTAAGTGTTTCGGAATTCCCTTTTTCTTTTTAAAATTGTCCAGAGTTTTCCTCTGTCTACTTTATCAAATGCCTTGACAAAATCAATAAAAGCTATGTGTGTTTCCATGTTATATTCTCTTCTTTTGTTTATAAATTCTTTTATCGTAAATATATTATCCATACATGAACGCCCTGGCCTGAATCCACTTTGTTCTTCTGTTAACATTACCTCTGTTATAAATTATATATTCTCTTTAAATGTTTATTTGTTATAGAAGTCATAAGATGACAGGACGAGCAATATCCCGGTGCCTCTTATGATAGAGAATTGTGTATAAGGAAAGAAAAAATGTTTGTGCTGGGAGCCTGAGTGGTCTAGTGGTTATGTCGCTAACGATAAAAAGTTAGAATTCGCGGATTCAAATTCCGGTTTAGACGTTTATTTTTCTTTTCGTGTTATATATATATGTTTGTATGTGTTTGTGCGTATGTCTGTTAACGCTCTAGCGGCCGCAATTTTTGTTTATTTGGAACTAGCGGTTAATTAAAAATATAAGGTTGAATTCATTAACCAGCAACATCGGACCATTGTAGATGTAGGAGTTCACCTGAAACAAAAATTTGAATATTGCTACAGTGCAGTGGTCGCAATTTTTTATATTTCATAACGAAACGCTGTACCGGTATATGCTATTAAAATAAACCGAGGACGATATTCTCCAAAAATTAGCTAAATTCGACTATTAGAATTGGATTTATCTGAAACTCGAAAGTAAAGATTGCGGATTTTAAATCTCCACCTTGGGTCTGGGTGTGTGTCCTGTGTTTGTATTTGTGAATAAGACAAAATGTAAACAAATGTAAAACAAAGAGGGGAAACAGTCAGGGTTGATCGATATTTATTTCTGATAGACTTTTTCCTCGACTCTTGAAGTTAATAAATATGAACATAAGAAAACAAATAAGAGAGAAAAAAACCCGTTTAAAAGATAGAAAGGCGGTCATAATTTTTTGTATATATTTAAATTTGATGTAATTAAAAATCTATTATAACTTTGTCTGGATGGTGTTATTTGTAAGGTGTGTGCTAGCAATTTCTCTTTTGATTAAAATATTAGTTACGTGGACACGCCAGGGAAAAAAAAAAAAAAAAAAAAAAACATTAAACGTAGTAGCTAAAACCTCTTACTAGCATGATATGCATAATAATATAATGAAGTATTTAGAGGAAGAACTCGTTTTCAACAGATATGACAGATAAGCATGACAGAGACAATCAGAGCATTCTTTCTTTGAAATCAAATCCTTTGTTTGCGATCGAATTCCCAAAATACCAAATTTTTCTTTTTTCCCTCTTTCATCCTCCCTCGCCGCCCTCTCTCTCTCTCTACACACTCACACACACACATACAAAAGTAAGCGCACACGTGCACGCACGCACACACACACACACACACATATATATATATATATATATATATATATATGAAAATTAATGTTAGTTTGTTTGTTTGTTTCTTTGTTCGTACTTTATGCACGGCCATACCGTTGATCCGATTATGATGGGGCTGTTTACAAAATGCTCAGGAGAATCCCGGGATGAACATAGGCTATAAGAGGGTTGTGATACTCAACTCCTACACCCTTAAAAATCGCCCTTTCTAGTGGAAAATTAAAAAAAAAAGTAGTTTTTTGGACGCTTAAATGGTTTACGCTGCCTAAACCATAGCAAATACACTAAATTAATGTACACAGAATTGAATATCTCAAAAAGTTCTACAAAAACGTCCGCGACAGCATATGTTTATCTCTTACGGATAACTCACAATAACCATTTTTGTCTTTCATTGATGCCAAGAAGATCGAGACAAGTACGTAGATTCCTGTGCAAGCATAACAGCACGTGGCGGGTATTCTTTTACGGATAACTCACAATAAGGCATTTTGTCTTTTAGCTCATTTATGCCAAGAAGATCGAGATAAGTAGATTCCCGGGCAACACCGGGTAATCAGCACGGAGAATATTAAAATAATTACGATATACATTTATAATCATTTTTCATTATACTTATTCAACTAATCATAAGAAATACGTTTATTTTTGTCTTTCAGCTCATTTGTGCCAAGAAAATCGGGATGAGTAGATTCCCGGACAAAGCCGGGTAAACAACACGGGGTATCTAAAAATAATTACGATATAATTTTTTCTCCTACTTATTTCACTAAATATAAAACACATTAAGTTTTGTATTTCAGCTCATTTATGTTAAGAAGATCGGGAAAAGTAGATTCCCGGGCAACGCCGGATAATCAGCAAATAAAAATTTATAATTATGTTTCCTTTTACTTATTCAACTAAACATAAAAGCACATTAATTTTAATTTATTTAGGCGTAGCAGTGCACACCGGCTATTAGCTAATATATATAATTATCTATTCTAGGCAATACACTTACTTATTGACTTTACGACCCTTTGATTCTAGCCATAGACTCTACTTTGTTAGGAATTTCTAGACCAAGTTAATTTAGTTACGCTTAATTCCGTACATATGTCACGAGTGGCGTGTGGTAGACATACCGACCCATTGAGACATGTAAGAAACTAAGGTATTACGCACACTGATGCTATTGGTCGGTAAATTTTGCTTAGAGGCCTTTTTTTCCCTATGCTTATAGTTATTTTACGAGCTTAAAAATCATTAGATTCAGGACCCGCGACTTAAAATTCTTCCCGGAAGACTTGTTCCTTGGATTTTTCCATCCTAAAAATTGTATCAACCCCGGCCTGGTTTGAACTCGGGACCAGAGGAACATAACGACTAGATTACCGTGCACGACGGGTAATATACTCGCTCCGTCAAAATAATTTCCTTAGCAAACTTCTGAAGGAAATAAGAGGAATTGCAAAGAAGAATATTTTGAAAAACCCAATAGATATCATATGTTGTCAAGACCATAAAAAATGGAAGGGATGGCAGTAAAAAGAAAAAGAAAATAGTTGACTAACAAAGCACTGTTTTTACAAAAATAAGTTATTGTTTTATTTTACGATGCTCTTTAACATCTCAGGTCATTAGCGTTGCAACTCAAATCTGAATTTGAAAGAGCCAACACATTTTGTTAAAAGGGTTCTTATTCAGGCCCGAGGTTCTTTCACGTGTCATAAATCTACTACACGGCATCCTCGCCTGTTATTCCTTTCCATCGACGAAATACAGCAGGCTTTGTGGTCAATGATAATGATTTTCCTTATTTTGGTCTATTATATAGAAATCATCCTGGAATGTCCTTGGTTTGACGAATAACCTTCTTTTTCTTCACGGTTTAGGCTTATATACTAGCCTGTTCCGGCTCCAAATTGCTGCTCTTTCCATCTTTTCCTTGGTCTTCCCAAGCTTCTTCTTCCTCGTGGTGAATAGTTGTATGCTACTTTTGGAATTCTATTTTTAGTCATCCTTGTCAAGTGTTCTTTCCAGTTTGTTCTGTATTTCTCTATTGTTGAGTTTAATTTCTCTATTTTTAGTTGCCTTATTTTTGTGTTAGTTTGACGAATATGTAATGATAAACTTAGGGTTCAAATCGATTATTATGTTAGGTCATTATGTCGGCTTGGTTGGGAAGGTTTCAGGTCAAACCTTTCGACCTATATTTTCGTGTTCGATCCCGGACAAAGGAAATTTTCGAATGAGACACCCTTCGGATGGAAAGTTAAAAAAATATTAGTAGTGCAAGTAATAAACTGTTAGATTATGCTGATGATGTAGTACTTTTGGGCGATAGCAAGAAGATACTAAAGGCCAACACGCACACACTATTGAGTAATACTAAGAAATTGAGACTGGAAGTAAATATCAATAAAACTAAATGTGTGGTCACACATAGAAATACATTTTGGCTATAATGGAAATGGACAGCTAATCACAAATGAGGGAAATTTTGAGGAAGTGGCTGAATTCAAATTCCTAGGAACAATAATCACAAATAGGAATGAGATGCACAAATAAATTAAACATAGGCTCAATTTTGGAAATGCGTGCTATTATGCATTACAGAGACTCTTGACGTCCCAACTCCTTTCAAAAAACGTTAAACTGAAAATATATAAAACTATTATTCTACCAGTTATATTATATGGATGTGAAACATGGACTCTGACTTTAAGGGGGGAAAGGAGATTACGAGTATTTGAGAATAAAGTTATTAGGAAACATTATGGACCAAAGAGAGATGAACAGACAGGTGAATGCAGAAGACTATATAACAGTAAACTACTTAATCTTTATAGGAAGCCAGATATAATAAGAACAATTAAGTCTCGTAGACTGCGATGGGCAGGACATGTAGCACGAATGGGGAATGAAAGACTTGGATGGAAGCTTCTTGTAGGAAAACCAGGGGAAAAACGCCCAGTTGGTAGACCAAGAATGATGTGGGAGAATAACATTAACTATGATTTGAGGGAAGTAGATTATGCAGGGAATGATTGGAAAACATTAGCTCAGGATAGGGATGTATGGAGAGATTATGTCCGCGCGCCATGAATTTACGGGTTCGATAGTGCCAGTGAGTTAGTTAGTTAGTAACTTATTGGCCGATCCCTCCATCTAGATTATGCGATCCGCCTAACCTGCAGTGGCAGCGGTAAGTGGAACGCTTGCTTTACTGGATTCTGAGGGGTGGATATTACATCATAGTAAGACGAATATCGTTTTTTTTCTAACAGTTAATATTTAATTAAATTACTATTTAATCCAATGTGGGTTTCGTGGTGGATGAAACGGAGCTTGGGCAGGTTTTTCTCGGGGTTTCTCCCGTTTTCCCCCGCCACAAATTTCATTCAACCATTTCTCCTTTCTCATCTCATCCATTTCGTTTCATTTCGTTCATCTGCCACTTGACGGTTCGTCAGGGATGGTCGGCTGGAATCCTTGTAGTTCATAGACCTCTATAAATATAGGATTTCATCTCATCTCATTCCTCGACCCGAACCTGAGTTGGACACGAGTTGAGGATATTTATTACTTTTAATCCACTATTTTGTACTTTAAATTTGGGTTTTACTCATCTAAAATACCTAGATATACACACCATATAGGCCTACTATTGATTTTATACTATAAAGCAGTGGTTGCCAACCTTTTTCGACTCGCTTACCCCTTCCAGATCGATCTGAGTTGGATGAACCAATGACTTTTAAATATACATACAATTTAATTCCAAGCAAAATGTTTAATAACCTTACAATAACTTAATCCTTAACGGTTAAATCCTAAAGTTACACAACGTGTAGGCCTAGTTGCAACAATAAATACAAGTTTGCATTATAATTATTCACCTCTTCCTTGGAATTCAGTGAGAATGTTGCGCCTGCTTTCCATGACACAGAGCTTTGAAATCATGACTACAGATAATGTGATAAATTCTCGATATGTAACATATATAACAAGGAATATTATATTTAATTTCAATAATGATAATAAATAATAAAAATAATTTTAATAATAATAATATTAATTATTATTATTTTTATTATTATTGTTATTATTATTATTATTATTATTATTATTATTATTATTATTATTATTATTATTATTATTATTATTATTATGACAATGCCGCAGAAATGAAGGAAACGATAATAGGCTTAACCTCGAAACCCGCCATTACGGAAAAGTTTTGGCGAACCCCTTGAAATATTTTGCGAACCACAGGTTAGGAATCGTAGCTATAAAGGATATTAACAATAGTGGCGAGAGTATTGTTATTAATAATAATACTGGAACATAATGGCATGATAGTCATTTTTGTATTGAGTTATGTACGATGACAAACAAATGACCGTGAAGTTTGTAAGATAATTACAAGCATCAAGTCAACTAATCATTAGCATATAGCAGGAAATTAGTGTGATTACGAGAAACAGTGCTGCTAGTAATGTATTACTACAGGAGCGGGGCGTAGATAAGGTGTTGTCACAAGTTAATTCCACACGGAAGACAATTGTCATGCACAAGGTCGAGAGTACCTCCCAAATTACTGTTTGTCAGTTACACACTCCAAGAACTCTTCACATTAATCCTTATAATTATCATCATTTTAATGACTACTTGAATCTCTGATTCATTTGTTTTATAAAGGTCTAGAGGTAGACACGAGATTTCTAGCTTACGATCTTACTGTATCCCACTCAAAATAATCTATGTAACCCATAAATTGGCAAAACAATTTATAGAGAGAGAGAGCGAGCTGCCCTGCGACCTGCGCGTACAGGAGGTGGACAGTTCTTCGGCCCATTTACACAAGTGGACCCCAGGTCCCTAGACAATGTCCATTTGTCCCGGTAGTTTTGAGGATTGATTGTCTCTGCGGGTTTGTTTGAGTGATTGCCAAAATTTGTTCATTTCGAAAGATTTTGATTTCGTGAATTTCGACTACGTTAAATTTTGAATGATAGTAATTTCAAACTGATTGTGGTATATTTGTTGACGGAAATGACATGATATGCAGCATGCAAGGTCCCCGAGCCGTTTAAAGGGAGCAGCGCCATGTAGGCCCCTGATGGGCAGGTTCTTATTTATGGCGCTAGGATTTATTTGTTTCTTACTGCCGCTGCGGCGGTCTTTTTTGGTCTATTTCAGCATTTGCTCTTGAATCAGGGGAAACCGCAGAAAACCCTGATTGAAATAGTCGGTCTCATGACCTTGTCAAATTTGACATTGTGGTTGCAGGCCAAGGGGAAGAGCACAGCACCAATTCTTGTATCAGTTATTTAAGTGTGCCAGACCGCACTGAAAACGAAATCGTGCATAACTGTTAATATCAGGTATATGTGTAATTACACACACATTTCAGTAATTTATTATCGTTAGCTTTCCTCTAATCACAAACAGGAATGAGATGCACAAGGAAATTAAACATAGGCTCAATTCTGGAAATGCGTGTTATTATGCACTACAGAGACTATTGACTTCCCAACTCCTTTCAAAAAAACGTTAAACTGAAAATATATAAAACTGTTATTCTACCAGTTATATTATATGGATGCGAAACATGGACTCTTACTTTGAGGGAAGAAAGGAGATTACGAGTATTTGAGAATAAAGTTCTTAGGACATTTTTGGACCAAAGAGAGATGAATAGACAGGTGAATGGAGAAGACTGCATAACAGTGAATTACATGGTCTTTATAGAAGCCAGATATAATAAGAATAGTTAAGTCTCGTAGACTGCGATGGACAGGACATGTGGCACGAATGGGGAATGAAAGACGTGCATGGAAGCTTCTTGTAGGAAACCAGAGAGAAAACGCCCAGTTGGTAGACCAAGAATGGGGTGGGAGAATAACATTAACTACGATTTGAGGGAAGTAGATTATACAGGGGATGATTGGAAAACATTGACTCAAGATAGGGATGTATGGAGAGCTTATGTCCGCGCGGCCATGAACCCACGGATTCCATAGTGCCAGTGAGTTAGTTAGTTGGTTAGCTTTCTTCTGTATTATCAAAACTATTAAATAAATTAAAACAATTGATGTATCCTATAGGATACCAATGCGAATAAATGTTAAATAAATATTGATTAAACTAAACATTTTCGGATACGTGTTTCCTATAGTAAATTAATTATAACTTGCATCACATAAGGTAGGCCCAATAAATTTAATTTTAGAGACTCCAGTGGTGAGACGCGAGCGTCTAATCGTTTGCGCCACGGGTTGAAATATTAATATAATTAATAAAATTATTATTAAAATGGTCCACCGCTGTGGCCTCTAGGTAGCGTGCTGCCTTGTCATGTAGCGGGCCCGGGTTCGATCCTACCAAGTTTGTAACAAAAGGATATAGATGAGGAATAATCCTATTTATTATTTCAGAAGTATTTTTTTTAGCCTTCTTTCATAGTAGACTGTCTCCCACTATTGATATTGGATCCCTTTGACCTCCCGCAGGAATTTTACCTTTTAATACTCTTCAAATTCCACGTGTAAGACAAATGTCAGGGAACTTTAAGGCCCAGACGGACCCCGAACATCATCTGGCCATCATAATCATCATTATCATATTCGCCATGTTTATTTTAATGAATGTGTGAATAGTGTATTTCGTCTTAATGTTGTGTTGTCTCGGAGGAGAGCCTGAATTGAGCTGATCACTCATTCAGAAGGCCCTCCATGCCCTTGTGTGGTCAAAAAAGTGTGTATGTGATGTATAGTTAAGATCCCTCTCCCGACAGGTCGTGCCGCTGTAAGACCAGGGGACGTGTGACACGTAAAAGTATCTATATGGTGAGAGGTTAAAATATAACTATAATAATAATAATAATAATAATAATAATAATAATAATAATAATGTTTTATTTATTCTGGCAGAGTTAAGGCCATGAGATCTTCTCTTCCACTCAACCAGCACATATTTGACAATATACGAGTAGATATACACTATACTAATTATAAAGAGTTAAAAATTTATTAAATGTTGCAATGTAAATTTAATATGCTATAGTATATTATGTCCACCGCTGTGGTCTCGAGGTAGCGTGCTGCCTTGTCACGCAGCGGGCCCGGGTTCGATCCCCGATCGGGGCAGTTTTTCTGGGTGAGGTTTTTATCGGGGTTTTTCCTCACCTGTAAGACAAATGTCAGGAAAACTTTAAGGCCCAAACGCTCCCCGAAATCATATGGCCATCATCATCATCCTTATCATTATCATCAACATCATCATCCTTCATCGGTGAGGAAAGCAACGGGAAGCTACCACACCTACAACTCCCTAGTAAAGCTGCAAGCATAGCATGAAAATGCTATGATTGCAGTGAAGGACCTGCCTTCGGGCAGAATTACTATGGATGGATAGTATAATATAATCCGAGATTGGGAAGTGGTTTTTACAGAATCGAGGAAAAATGTTTAAAACCGAGCGATAGCGAGGTTTTTAATTTCCGAGATTCTGTAAAACACTTTACAAACGTGCGTTGTACATTATTTTTTGCGCGATAGTGTTTTCAAAATAATAAATAATAGTAAAATAATAACATCTTTGTTGGAAATATGTGGATCATTATAAAGAATTCACTGACGTTAACAGTGTGGGCAATGTTTATTAATTGAAACAACAGGATGCCTTGAGAACAATTATTGATAACATGGCCGCAAGTACGTATTTATTGTTTTATATTGTTTCAAATAAAGTTCAGTTCATTTAAAATGCAGTGATTTGTTTCGCATAATGTATATTAACATTACCTTTTGGATATTTTCTGTATATACATTGTACGTAGTATACATAGAGGGCAGTGGTTTTACTTCCCGCACGTGGGTGAAAATGTAATATTACAGTACAGTTATTTAGGTTGGCAACCCCGAAATGTGGGGAAGTTGAACTTTCAATAATGGTCGCCATTACTGGTAAGTACGACAAAATGCACTATCGCGCAAAACAACATTTTATACGATGTTAATAATAATAATAATAATAATAATAATAATAATACTTACAATATTAATAATAATAATACCTACAATATTAATAATAAAGAAAAAGGATTAAAAGTAAAAATGAATTTATGTATTAAAACATAAGGAGGATAAATAAAAAAAAACTTAATAGTAGTTGTAAGTTCACGCCAAACACTTTCCCGCCACAACAGTTGTAACTTGTTTCAGTAGAGAGTGAATTGGAGGCAGGTTATTACGAGTCACGTACGGTATTACGGTTGCATCAGGGACTAACCAGAGCACTTAGCAGTTCTCTCAATGAACCTGATAGTGAGCTGATAGTGAAAGTTGCATGTAATTCCGTAATACATCCTGTCTAACTGATCTTACCAGCAACAACTGTTACATTGCAAACTATCATTTATATCTATACAATTTTTGTGGTGAAACCAAAGAAAAAAGGATACCGCAATTTTATGGCACTTAATAGCTGCCGAACAGAAAAGGCGATGAGATTTATGCGCCGTACAGCAGGCTATACATAGTGGGACCATACAAGAAATGAGGAAATTATGGAAGAGTTGGATGTAGAACCCTTTCTCCACCATATACAAAACTACCAAACAACAGGAAAGCCCATCTTCAACGAATGCCATTCCATAGAATTTCAAAGGTCATGCTTCGTTACTGCCCCCAAGGCAAAAGATCGCTCGGACGTCCAAAAAAGCGCTGGATGGAAAATCCCTCTTTGAGACCGTAACAGACCACATGGCCTAATACTTGCATGGACGATGATTCATAGCTTTCGAGTAGGGTAAACTTATAAATATACATAAATAAAAATCCTCAACTCATGTCCAACTCAGGGTCGGATCGAGGGATGAGATGAACTCCCTAAATAGAGGTCTGTGAATCACAAGGGTGCCGGCCGACCACGCCTCACGCATCATCAAGGGGCAGATGAATGAAATGAAATGGATGAGTGTGGAGTAATGGTTAAATTAAATTGTGACAGGGGAAACGGGAGAAAACACCGAGAAAAACCTACCCAAGCTCCGTTTCGTCCACCACGAAACCCACATGGAGTGATTGAGACTCGATTTCGGAATCCCAGCGATGAGAGGCGATCGTCTAACCGTTTGCGCCACGGAACTGCCTTCAAACATATAAATAATATATTTCTAAAACTAAATTCAGTATTGACTCTACAGCCAGTCAAGCTAAAGCAAAATTGAACCATTTTTAATATTTTACTTTGTGTCTATTTAGCTGAACGGAATTTAAATTTAGTATGAATTTTTTTTTTCACTATTAATATTACTACGAATACTGTTTTATTTTATTTTATTTTTTGTAATGTACGATCCTCATTGTTAGAATTTTTTTTTTGTCTAATGCCACCAGGTTATCTTTAATGACATTTCTGGCTTTCTCTCCTGGAACTGCAATCTATTTCTTAGGTTGGGGCACCTGGGAGGTAGAGTTACGTTAACCCGATGATTTGATGGTTGATAAATGATAATGAAGCACCAAGAGAGTCCTTAACCTAAATTTCAGACCATGGACAACCACAGGAATAATTCCTTTTAAGAAAAATATTCCTGTGATTTGACCGGGAATCGAACGGGACCTCATGAACAGTAATCAGTAACGCTGACCACTAGTCCATAAAGCTGGTCATTGTTAGAAATTATTTAACCGTGTTCCTGAACATATCGGACGCTTATTGGTTCTGTGCATTTTTGAAACTGTACATTTGTGTAATAGTCCGAGATCCGGTTGCAAGATTACTACATTCATCGAGTGTATGAACAAAATCAATTTTTTTTCATAAAATTGTGAATGACTGAATACATTTTTGCCGAGTTGCCTATTAAAATTCGGCCGCCAGTATGTTTAATTAAACTATAATTAATTAATTTATTTATTCGAAATAATTTGATTAATTTGCTATTAAAATAAATTATAACCCAGTTCGCAGAAATCGATGTATAGAGCTGAAAAGTTTTGGTTGCCATTGCACACTTGGCCGTAAACCTCCTTGCGGCTACAGCAGGCTGTGAGACCAGTCAGTAATAACATGGCGGTAAGTATGTATTTATTGTTTTATATTGTTTCAAATAAAGTTCAGTTCATTTAAAATGCGGTGATTTGTTTCGTATAATGTATATTAACACTACTTTTTTGTATATATTTTTGTATATACATTGTACGTAATATACATAAAGGACAGTGGTTTTACTTCCCGCTGCGAGGAAATAATTTAAAGGTTTGTGTCTCTTTTTTGCTTTATATTTCATATTATACAGGGTGTCCCATTCAAACTTCCCACATTTTAATTAAACGTAACTAACAAAGTTATGTGGAATTATGAAATGAAGCCGGTATTAACCGAAACGGAATTTTCATTGCCACATATTGCCACAAACTAAAACACCTCTATATGTGCACAATTAGTAGCAAGAACAATATCAAGTCTGTATTCGATTTCGTGCCACGTTCTGTCCAACATGTGCATTAAACTACCGGGAAGCTTGGCGAATTGATTTTTGTGGACTTCTAATTTGGGAACTAGGATGACGATATACAACTCTTTGTATTTATAACGATTAAAATTTTAAGCATTCAAATAATAACAACTTCCATTCCCGGTCGGTAAATTTCATGGATAATATCGTTATTTATTCAAATAATGAGTAATTTATCATTTATTGGAAAGCTAATGGAAGAAGAAGAAGAAAAAGAGACAGACCTAGAGAACGTTGGGTAGGTGGAGTGAGGAGAAGTATAGAAGCTAGAGAATTTGGGTTGAAGGAGAAACATTGTATTGTGGAATATTCCTAATAAAAATGATTAATTTAAACATTTAAATTCTTCAACGTTATGCAGTGATTAGGTGCTGAACAAGTTTTTTAAATTAGTAATTTTAACATATCACCAGGTATATTATTTAATTTATTTATTTTCCTGGAAGAGATTCAGGAAATTCTTGCAATTAGTAAAAATATTCGTGATTCAAGTATAATGTAAACTGACGCAATATTGACAATCATCCTTGAACTCTAGTACCTATAGAATTTCTGCATTTTGTTGCTGAGAAACACGACTATTGTTGCATCGAAAAAAGTTCAACTTGAAGAATGCTATTTAAGATTTTTTCTAACAGAAAGTAAATCTGATACAGATTTTGTTTCGATTTTATTACTGAATTTTAAAAGGAAGTGTTTGTGGAATTTGAACACATTCACTAAAGTAAAAAAAAAAAAAAAAAAAAAAAAAAACGAGTTGGAATGTCCGTCACTGCCTTCTAAACCAAACAACTTTCAGATCAGAGCGACAGTCTCTGTCAGTGGATTATTAATACATTTAATATTCTGGTTTTTTAATGCACAATTTGTTCCATTTTATAGCTGGTTTAGATTACACTGGACAAAATGATTTTGTCTTATGAGTACCGATAGTTGTACTTAATACAGTTTTTTTATCGTGTTTTCAAATATGTATTCGGAATTTCTCCATCACCCACATTTTTTTTATTTCAATTTCAATTAATGGATTTAAATAATTATTTTTTTAATAAACATTTTTTCGTCCATTTGTCCATTTAAAATAAAACCAAATGAGCTAACTCAAATGATTTCAGCTATGGAAAAGAGATATCAAGGCAAATAGAATCCCAATATGCTGGCCGATTATTGTTGGACCATCAAGAGTGATGCTCCACAGACGAAATATAGCAGAAAATCGTCATTTCTTACTTTCTAGGTGAGTCCGAATGTTCGAATATTGTGTAGTTACGAATGTAGAAAATATTAAAGTGTTTGAAATTATAAATTCCTGTCTCTCGAAACCTTGCGTGATGGAGAAAACCCGATATCATATTTGAATTCAGGAGAAAAAATACTATCAGAATCACATATATTTTTCTTTCTGAGACAAAAAAAAGTTTATTTTTTGTTGCTCAGTGCTACTTATAAAATACAAAAATCCTAATTGAAATTGTAATATTAAAATATTACAAAAATACTACTAATTTAACCTTATATTTATCCTAAGTTGTCAGTTACGTATTTTATTTCATTTAATGTATCGTAAATTGGGATCAAATATAATAGATGTAATTAAATTCGACTAAGAGAATGAATCTTAGAAAGTAATTAATTTGATATACATGCCCTTCATTAAAAATTAAAATCTATAACAGATCCAACAATAAGAAATCAATATCATGAAAACTTCTATTTCATTCAAAGGAATCTAAGTTTTATTAACCTCATTACTTGTAAAAATACAAATTAAACATAATTAACTGGGAAATCTCACACCCAAGTCATTTACCCTGACAATTATATCTCAATGCAGACTTCATGTAACATTATTAGGGTGTTAAAATTGAGACTTAAAACTGCATGTTTTTTCTCCGAGGCTAACCTCGGAGGAATCGGAAACACACTGCTTACATAACGTATTGCCGTAAGTATCGCGGTTTTACAGGAAGTACAAAAAATACAATCGATGTGTTTTGCTATGTAATCCTGAGAGAAGGTTTCCTACATTTTGCTTCTATATGAGCTACATTCAGTGGATTTTTCATAAGTAATGCAACGAGTGATTTATCTAGAGGATTTGTAAATCAGTCGTGGCGTCTGTTAGGACTATCGGTATTTAACAAACAAATTAAGCTGTTTACTCAAAAGTAATTATTTAAATATAGTTACCGATATTTTAAAATATGTATATATTTAATGTAAACGGCGATGTTTGAAAACAAATGAAGAATGTGAGGTTATATATATATTCACTGCAACTTGTTCATGTTATTTATTACCAAATAGGATCGCAATATTGTAGTGGAGAAATTATTGAACACATCAAACTATATATAATAATCAACATTACAGGTTATTAATTTAATTTGTATTAAACAACTCAGCAAAATCTTGGAATCTGTTCGATATTTGCTGTATTCAATGTATTTGTTGGAGAAAAATAATGCTCTGAGCTGTTCAGAATATTAAATAAAGGAGGAGCTTTCTTTATAAAAAAACAGGAGCTGATAAAGATAAATTGATAAAGAGCGAAGTGAAACACGACTGTCATTGGTTGTAAAACAAAATTCATTAAAACGTGATTGGTCATTGTTTACACTTGGTCAACATGATTTTTGTCTCATGAGTACCAATAGTTGCACTTAATGCAGTTTTTTTTATCGTGTTTTCAAATATGTATTCGGAATTTCTCCATCACCCACATTTTTTTATTTCAATTTCAGTTAATGGATTTTAATAATTATTTTTTAATAAACGTTTCTTCATTCATTTGTCCATTGTAAAATAAAACCAAATGAGCTAACTGAGGAGATTTCAGCTATTGAAAAGAGATATCAAGGCAAATGGAAACCTAATATGCTGGCCGATTATTGTTGGACCATCAAGAGGGATGCTCCACAGGCGAAATTTAGCAGAAAATCGTCATTTCTTACTTTCTAGGCGAGTCCGAATGTTCGATTGTGAAGCCACGAATGTAGAAAATATTAAAGTGTTTGGAATTATAAATTTCTGTCTCTCGGAAACCTTGCGTGATGGAGAAAATCGATGTCATATTTGAATTCAGGAGAAAAGATACTATCAGAATCACAGGTATTTGTCTTTCTGAGACAAAAAAAGAATCTTTTTTGTTGCTCAATGTTACTATTTGGGTCATGAGTTAAATAGTCTATGAGATAAAACCATGTCATATTAAGTTTTAAATTTCATGTTTTCATTTAAACGGAACGTGTGAAATGAATGGAAACTAGGTTTAGTAGGGCAGTGTTCGTTACGTGAAAAACTTGAAGGGTCATTGGAAGATGATATCCATAAAAATGCCGTAAAGGCGTTTGATGATGCGGCATGTCGCCCGCCTACCTCTGCACACACATACTTTAACTCAATTAGGAAGAACACATGGAGAAACTGTGATAAAGTAAGAAGAATAACATGAAGTGGGCGATTGTTACACAAGTGTTTACATTTCTGCTTCAAAAAACCCTACGTCACTCTTATTTGGAATGAAGGTAACGCGGAAAAGGAAAGAAAGACAAACGTATTGACAGATTCTTTGATGGATTGAGCAGTTAAAAAAAATAGCCTTTGTTCCACTGCACACGAACTTGAACTTCGTTGTTGTGAGAGAGTTCAAAATGTGTTTTGGCTAATAAGGAGACAGAAATTGATTTCAATATAAAACTACGTATTTTAAATTTTTTTTTTCGCGATAGTGCGTTTTATCGTACTTACAGCAATGACAACCATGATTTGAAATTCAACTTCCTATATTTTGGGGCTGCCTTCCTAAATAACTATACTGCTATAAAATAACTATACTGTAATATTATATATCACATGTGGGAAGTAAAACTACTGTCCTCTATGTATACTACGTACAATATATATACAAAAAAAATATCCAAAAGGTAGTATTAATATACATTATACGAAACATATCATTGCCTTTTTAAATGAACTGAACTTTATTTTTATTTATTTATTTTTTTCAAATGCCCTAGGTTGTCTTGCGACGTTCCTGGTGTTCTCTCCTGGCATGGCGTACTTGTAACCCACTTCTGAGGTTGGGGCGCCTGGAAGGCTGGATTACGTTGCCCCGATGATATGATGGGTGATGATGATGGTAGTGGTGCGCCAGGAGAGTCCCTAACCCTAAGTTTAATTTTAAGATGAATATGAATGATGATGACTGGGATGGCCATATGATTTCGGGGACAGTTTGGGCCTTAAAGTTTTCCTGACATTTGTATTACAGGTGAGGAAAACCCCCGATAAAAACCTCACCCAGAAAAACTGTCCCGACCGGGGATCGAACCCGGGCCCGCTGCGTGACAAGGCAGCACGCTACCCCGAGACCTCAGCGGTGGACGAACTGAACTTTATTTGAAACAATATAAAACAATAAATATGTACTTGCCGTCATTTTATCACTAAATTGATTTCAAGGCCTCCTTTTGATTTAACTAATAAACATTGCCCACACTGTTAATGTTAGTCAGTTGTTTATAAAGAACGATTTCCAACAAAGATATTATTTTTACTATTATTTATTATTTTGAAAACACCATTGCGCAAAAAATAATGTACAATGCAAGTTTGTGAAGTGTTTTACAGATTCTCGGAATTTAAAAACCTCGCCATCGCCCAGTTTTTAAACACTTTCCTTGCTTCTCTCAAAACAACTTCCCAACCTTGCATAGTAATATAATATATTTAATCATTTAACACAGCTAACTGTGTAAATATATATTATATTTTATTTCATGCCATACATGCATTTTTCCTGTAATTAATTCTGCGTTTAACAGAAAACTAACTGCAAAGCCTGAATAAAAATTTCAAGATTTTTGTTAGTTTCATATTATGTTTCGAGAGATTTATTTGTGATGGACCAACCTATGAACACAAGTAACCCTATTAGGAAAATCTTATGTAACTCGCTCCTTATTCAGTGCGTGGAATGTTTTGTATTGCATAGTTCTGTTTCAACGTCCTGCTCCGTAGCCGATTGGTTAAGGCAAGATATCTTGGTGCAGAGCTACGGGACTTGCGCTGATTCGCGTCTCCATGGAGGAAGAAATTGATTGATGGAATTTCGGCCAGTATGGGACCGGCGCCCAGGCAGCATCATGAGGCATTTTGATAGCTACAAATACGTAGCGGTTGCAGGTTGAGAAAACCAGCTATAACGGTTTGGAAAACCGACATGCTGACTATATGTCAACCCTACACTGGCTTTAAGTTCCGTCTACCTCTGTGATAAACACATGTGGATGTGAGCCCAGCAGTCGGATGGTAGGCTAAGAGGTCTGTCGTACCATGGAGAGGAGAGAGATCTGTTTCAAGGCTTGGATCTCATTTCATTATTATACTTATTTATAATAAAATAATTATACTTTAAAATATATAAATATATCTCTCTGTTTGGTGGAGCAAAAATATTATAAAAAATAGAAAATTACAAATATATCAAACCATAATTCAGAGCATTTTAACATATGGTGCTGAAGTCTGGCAAATTCCTACCAGGGAATGAAAAGAATTTTAAGTACAGAAATGGATGTTTTAAGAAGATCAGCTGGAAAATCTAGAATGGATAGAATACGAAATAAAGAAATAAGGGAAATTATGGGTGTACAAGAGGAGCCGGACATCATAGACATTATAGAAAAGAAAAGATTGCAGTGGTATGGTCATGTCAAAAGAATGCCAGAGCAAAGATTGCCAAAACATGTTATGGAATGGATCCTAATGGAAAGGAGGAAGAGACGAAGACCGAAGAAAACTTGGACAGAAGGGGTACAAGCAGCTATGAATACCAGAGGAATGGAGGAAGATCAATGGATGGACAGAGAGGAATGGCGTTTGGTTTCTGGAAGACGGCGGCAGCTGCCATGATACCGGATGATGATGATGATGATAATGAATTCAAATATAATACGTTTAATAATAATAATAATAATAATAATAATAATAATAATAATAATAATAATTTATTTTTCTATGTACTACATATTTTTTGACCATATAATGGCATGGAGGATCTACCTGGAAGAGTGATCAAATTCAATGGCAGCGTCACCTCCGAGACAATACGAATATTTAAGACAAGACATCCCATTCACTCATTCATTTGTACTAAACAATGGGAATATTATTTAGATGATGGTTGTGATGACCAAATGATGTTCGGGGACCGTTTGAACCTTAAATATTCCTGACATTTGTCTTTAAGGTTAGGAAAGACCCGAAAACCTCATCCAGGAAACTGTACCGACCGGAGATCGAAACTGGGCCCGCTAATAGGCAACGACATTACCCGAAACCACGCCAGTGGACTGGGTTAAACATCCTGAGAGAAATTCAACTGCACCTACAAACATTCAAATATAATATAGTTCACTTAGACTTCATATTTAATTAAAATCTTATCACATCAGTTCTGTTTATATCACTTTCTGATATATTTACAGCACATAATAATAATAATAATAATAATAATAATAACAATAATAATAATAGATAGATAGATAGATAGATCATCGGTTGATTAATGTCTTTGACATCGTCCGATTCCTAATAGCCAATTTTGTCGGTCCATCCAATCACCTGGTTGTAGATGTTCCTCCTTCATGTATAAACATATTCCCTGACTCCAGGATAATAATAATAATAATAATAATAATAATAATAATAATAATAATAATAATAATAATAATATAATAATAACAATAATATTATTATTATTATTATTATTATTATTATTATTAATTAATGAATCGGTTTACAATGTATTTTCGCATCTTCCTGTGACTAAAGTTCTATTCTCTTTACTTTTCCCCCAAATCTCTGTCTTGCTAATACCGATCTCGTAAATCGTTTTCACAGATTGCTTTCTTATGCCCTGCAGTCAAGTGTTTTACGGTCTACCTGTATCTCTAACCAAAAGGAAAATATGTGGTTTAGAAATCTAGTGTCATTGTATGCACTTTTACAGCGGGGTATCACAGGAACAAAGGTGAAATAGAGGAATCTTAGTATTGATTAACAAGAAATACACGAAGTGGATAACTAATTGGGATTCTGTTAATGAGAATATAATTAAAATTAACATACATTATTTGGGGGGAAATTCATCGTAAAATGACTATGAAATAAGTGTGGGTGAGTGTAATTTGAGAAAAGATTAATTTTATGAGACACTCAACAATTTTTTGACCGAAATTAGAAAATCCAGATATATATATTATTGTGTGGAAAATTTACTGGTCGTATAGGCAGAATACATGGAAGTGAAGTATAGTTTCATTTGGAGAGAAAAACATAAATTATAAATGGAGAAATGCTAATAGATTAGTGACAGCAACATGCCCTAATACTGAATGAATTTTATGTACATAAAGATACACATAAATTTACATCAAGATACGATACAGAAAAAAAACAATAATTAATTATGTTGTTATAACATAAAGCACAAACGAAGAATCAAGATATTCAAGTATTCAGAGGCTCCAATTTTGGGAGTGACCATTACCTCGTTAGTGTCAAAATCTTAATTACTTTTTCTAATAATAAAAGCACGGCTGACAAAATTGAAGTCAAAGCAAATTTGATAATGCTTCCAGAGTATAATTTAGAACTACCGTAAGATGACACATTCACTATTTATATAAAAAGAGGCTGGATAAAACATTAATACAATTTGGATAATCAATATCTGTAGCCTATATTGTTAAACATATTCATCTTGCTGCTAAAGAAGCGTTAGGATAAAAAAATAAGAGGTGGTAAGAAAATTAATTACGGGTATTAGAATGAAGAAATCTAAAAAAAAAAATATACATGATAAAATGGATAAGTACGCTAAGTGGATGAACACAAAATTATAAAGAAAAATTTATTTAAGAAAACACAATCTAAAATTCGAAAAAGAATAGCCGAAGAAAATAAATATTGGGAAAGAACATGTAATAGAAAACAAGGTTATATTGATGGGACAAGGAGTACAGAAGCATGGAGAATTCCATAAAATTTGAGATAAAATGTTAACTATAGAATTAAATTGGAAAATATATTCTTGTCCGAATTGAAAAAGTATTTAAAGAACTGTTAAGGGTGACTATATACAACAGGCACAAATATCCGAGAGAGTAGAGTGTAATAAATTTAGATTTGATTACTTTAAAAACAGCAATATAACTGTTAAATATGGAAAATACTGTGGTAAAGATAGGATTAAAGCAGAATTAATTAAGTATGGAATTAATAAAAAAATAATTCGAAAGACAAACATCTGGAACAAGAAACAAATTTTAATTATTTGATATTTTTACTATAAATAGAAAAACTGAAAGAGACATAAAAAATGAAACTGCCGAACTTTCAAATCCTATGCGGAACTACACATAAAACATTAAAGAACAAAACAAGAAGAAATACTAGATTGAAGTTTTATAAAACACTGGGAGTTCCTGCATTACTTTATGGGAGTGAAGCTTAGGTAAATACCAAAAAATTGTAAAGTAGAATTCAAAGTGTAGAAATGAACTTCCTTAGAAGAAAAGGTTTTCCTACAAGAAGCTTCCATGCACCTCTTTCATCCCCCATACGTGCCACATGTCCTGCCCCTCGCAATCTATGAGACTAAACTGTTCTTATTATATCCGGCTTCCTATGAAGACCATGGAGATCACTGTTAGGTAGTCTTCTCCATTCACCTGTCTGTTCATCTCTCTTTGGTCCAAAACTTTTCCTATGAACTTTATTCTCAAATACCCGTAATCTACTTTCCTGCCTTTAAGTAAGAGTCCATGTTTCGCATCCATATAATATAATTGGTAGAATAATAGTTTTATATATTTTCAGTTTAACGTTTTTTGAAAGGAGTTGGGGACGTCAAGAATCCCTGTAATGCATAATAGCACGCATTTCCAGAATTGAACCTATGTTCAATTTCTTTGTGCATCTCATTCCTATTTGTGATTAATAATTATATAATGGAGATCACATAGTTGGTTTTAAGTATCGGTGTAATAATGCTAGGCTACTGTGTATCACTGACCTTCGCATTCGGCTCGGAAAGTTAAGTGTATGCAGTGAGAGGATCAAGTTTTATAAATTGTTCTCTGGAAGTGAATAACATAATGAGAGAAAAGACACGCAGTCTGTCTGTTTAATATCACGATCAATGTTTTTATATTACGTCACTATTATTTACTATACACCCACAATTCACGTATGCTATCTGCTATAACGGTGTGCAGGAGAATTAATTGATTATGAGGGGCGTATGGAAATAATGTGGAATTTCTTGAAGTTATATTCCATATTGAGAATTTTATTTTAGATTAAATCAATAGTCGTGAAATTGGAAAAAAAAAAAAAAAATGTATTTACAGTATGACTAGCTACCTATGTTCGATTTCTCGCGTGTTCTAAGCATTGTAATCGATTACGTCTTTCAAGAAATTACAGTTTTTATTGGCCTATGTTGAATAAACCCAAGAGACAATGCATTTTGCGTAATGATTTCTGATACTGTATTATGTATAAAGAATTTATATTATATCTATCCATAGTAATTCTGCCCGAAGGCAGGTCCTTCACTGCAATCATAGCATTTTCGTGCTATACTTGCAGTTTTACTAGGGAATTGTAGGTCTGGTAGCTTCCCTTTGCTTTCCACACCGGTGAAGGATGATGATGGCCATATTATTTCGGGAACCGTTTGGGTCCTAACGTTTACCTGACATCTGTCTTACAAGTGAAGAAAAATCCCGATAAAAACCTCACCTAGAAAAACTGCCCCGACCGGGGATCGAACCCGGGCTCGCAGAGTGACAAGGTAGCACGCTATCTCGAGACCACAGCGGTGGACTTATATTATATATTCTCATTTATTTAAAACTATTATGTTAAAACTTGTATGGCCATTTAAGATAAAATTAAAAATCGAATGATTTTTATCAGAAAATCACTTATATTAAATTAGCACATTTGTGCATTCTGGAGTATATGCTGTGATTCTGCACTATGAACATTTTTAAAACGAATCTTTTTTTTCACAAATGTCATTAATTTTCTGTTATTAATTTAAAAAAAAGAGTTCCAATGAAGTTTATTTTAAACTTTTTAAATGTTTACTTTTCAATTTCACAAACTCTTAACATATCAACAATTAAGAATAACTAAAGTATGTTTATTTTAAAGATTATAATTTTATTGCTAGTTCAACGTGCAACTAATCTATTACCAGTTTAAAAAAATAATTTATATTCAAATTGATATTGAATTATTATTTTTCAAAATAAAGTAATTCAATTTGTTCTTTTTACATTATTGATATTGTAAAAATTAGTAAGTGATCATAACTTATTCGATGTAATGAAAAATTATAATTTTTGGGAGATAAAAACTGAAAAAAAAGAGTAAGTTATGATCTGCTATTAAGAAATTCATTGTTGAAAAATAAATTACCAAATTTCATTTTTATCTTGAAAATTTCTAATTCCTTACTACCTTTCGTAGCAATTTCAAAATTATTTTATTAAACTCCTTTTTTTAAAAGTAAAAATAATAAATGAGCACATTCGCACACACAAACACCAACACACACATACGTACACACACACACACTTATTTATATGAAAATAATATATTATATCTTATTTTTAGAATAAATTATTATCCTTTATAATTGAGAAAATAACATTCACAGAATATTATAGGTTCTTAAAAAATAATAAGTTATCATAGTTTATTTATTACGAGTAAGGGTCGGTTTCACCAATAGAGGTAACTGTATTACGCCAGTTTAAGCTATGCATTATACACGGGGGAAACTAGCGTAATACTGTTACCTCTGTTGGTGAAATTGACCCTAAACAAATAAACAACCCGTGTGACGTTCTATATCCTAAGTATTTTACAAGTTATTGAAATAATTGATTGAATTAAATAGTTTGGTTTATAAGATGCAGGTTTTGTAGTTTTCTCGTCTCTTGTAAGTTATAAAACTGAAAGTAAAGGGTGGTACTTACAAGAGTGGCTAACATGAGAATTACGTTAGTCATGTTGCGACTCTGGACACATCACTTTTACACAGAACGAAGCGAGCCACTAGCAGACCACTCTGCAACTGTTCTCATTTCAAAATCAGCTGACATTCAAAGTCTCCTCTTGTTCTCATGGGAGGGGGGATCCCACGCACCTATGTGGGCGTTTTGTGTCCCTCCTTGTGCAGATTCATCATCAAAATATTACATCTTCATCATAACACCAGGAAATAGTCCACTTCATCCTTTAAAGGCATCTCCTCTAACATCAACAATGTATTTCAAGAGCAAAACACATTATAGCCTATTACCTAATAATGTTGGTATATGTAATACGCAATTTCAGCCAACAGTGTAAATAATTAAATATTATTATATATTTTTAGGTATGTCCACCGCTGAAGTCTCGAGGAAGCATACTGCCTTGTCACGCAGCGGGCCCGGGTTGGATTCCCGGTCGGGACAGGCTCCTGGGTGAGGTTTTTTTCGGTTTTTTTTTCTCACCTGTAAGACAAATGTCAGGAAGCTTAGGGCCCAACGGTCCCGAAAATCATCCGGCCATCATCATCCTTATCATTATCATCATCATCCTTCACCGGTGTGTAAAACAACGGGTAGCTACGACACTTATAATTCCCTAGTAAAGCATAGTATGAAAATGCTATGATTGTAGTGAAAGACCTGCCCTCGGGCAGAATTACTATGGATGGATATATTAGGTGAGTCCACCACTGAGATCTCGAGGTAGCGTGCTGCCTTGTCACGCAGCGGGCCCGGGTTCGATCCCCGGTCTGGACAAGCTTCCTGGGTGAGGCTTTACCGGTTTTTCCCCACCTGTAAAACAAAGTTAAGTAGCTTTTAAGGCCCAAAAGGTCCCGGAATAACATCACTCCATCATCATCAGCATTATCATTATCATCAACAGTGTGGAAAGCAACGGGAAGCTACCACACCTAAATTCTCTAGTAAAACAGCAAAGCATAGCATGAAAATGTTATATTTGCAGTGAAGGACCTGCCCTAGGGCAGAAAACTATAGAATAGAAAAATAATATTGCTAGGTAAATTGTGTGTTCTATTGGTGATTATAATCTTATAATTCATTCTTCTTCTTTGCGTCAGCACGATGTCGCGCCTTGGCCTTCTTTACCAAGCCTTTACATTCTTGCCTATCCAGTGCTCTTCCCATCCAATTTCCTTCATCCACCATTTTTCTTGTATCCTCCTCCACAGCAACAATACATCTCCTTCTCGGTGCACCTATACGTCTCTGATTAATACTAAACATATTTTATAGTATTTTCTTTGGTAAGTTTAGTAGATTAGAATTCTATGTAACAATATATAGTAGTAGTAGTATATTCTGTTGCTCCTATCAAGAGCATAGGGCCTCAATGAAGCAGCTCCAGCACACCCTATTCCGAGCTAAAACTTTCAATTCTCCCCATGTCTTTCCTTCCTTCTGGATTCCTTTTCCATTACTGTCGTGGTCTTCCTCTTTCTCTCTGGCCCCGAAGGTTCCAAAACAGGGCTTCTCTCTCAATAGCATTCTGATTCTTCCTAAAACTATGGCCAATCCATCTTCATTTCCTCCTTTTTATTTGGATATCACGGGTTCTTTATTTGTTTCCATAGATTTTAATTGGGGATATTATTTGGCCTCAGACACTTGTTTAAGAAGACTTTTGGAGGCACCTTGTTATCTCAGAAATGTCTTTCCAGGTTTCACATCTGTGTAATAATACTCAAATAACATTTCACCTGAATGTACGGAGTTTGGTTATTGTAATTTATCTGGCTTTCCACAGAGGGTAGGCCTTATCTAATATATAAAAATGATTGTTTGTTTGTTCGTACTTTATGCGCGGCCGTACTGTTGATCCGATTGTGATGGTTTTTTTTTTTGCAAAATGTTCAGGAGATTCCCGGGATGAACATAGAGAGTTGTGATACTCAACTCATACACCCTTAAAAATCGCCCTTTGTAGTGGAAAACAAAGTAGCTCTTTGGATGCTTAAAATTGCTTACGCTGCAGCGCGCTGCCTACACCATAACAAATACACAAAATCAATATATAGAGAATTGAATATCTCGTAAAGCTCTACAAAAAAGTCCACGACAGCATAGGCCTATGTTTATCTCTTACGGATAAACTTACAATAACCATTTTTGTCTTTCATTGATGCCAAGAAGATCGAAAGAAGAGTACGTAGATTCCTTTGCAAGCATAGCACCACATGGCGGATATTCTTTTTCGGATAACTCACTATAACGAATTTTGTCTTTTAGCTCATTTATGCCAAGAAGATCAAGATAAGTAGATTCCCGGACAACACAGGGTAATCAGCACGGGAAATCTTAAAATAATTACGATATACACTTATAATTATTTTTCATCTTACTTATTCAAGTAATCATATGAAGTACGTTAATTTTTGCCTTTCAGATCATATATGCCAAGAGATCGGGATGAGTACTTTCCCGGACAACGCCGAGTATACAGCACGGGGTATCTAAAAATAATTACGATATACATTTTTCTTCTACTTATTCAACTAAACATAAAAACACATCAATTTTCATTTATTTAGACGTAGCAGCGCACGCCGGGCATTAGCTAGTAGTTGGATAAAAACTGCATTTTCCACATGAATTCTTGATTTTTCATTGCTAGTCGCCCCCCTATCCTAGTATACAATACTGCCGAGATAAATAAAGTATTTTAATTCTTCTGTGTTTTCACCGTTTACTTACATACCTCCAATCCTTTGTGTTAATATTTATTATTAAACTAATGCCCCAAATGGGAGTCAATGGCCAATCATGTTGCAAAGAATTTTGTTTTACAAGCCAATCACAGTCGTGTTTCATCTAGCTATTTATCGAATTCTATTTATCAAAATAAAGAAAGCTCTTCCATTTTAATATTCTGAACAGGTCAGAGAATTATTTTGCAGTGACTGACTCTCCAATAAATACGTTGAATATAACAAATAATGAAGAGATTCCTTCGAACTACACATTTGATAATTATGTGTTCAATAATTGTGTGTTTTTAAATAATGATACTGAGTTGTTTGCTAAAAAATAATTAATAACCTATAATGTTGGTTATAATATACAGTTTGATGTGTTTCCTTTTTTTCTCTACTAGGGTGCATTCTTACAATGTTGCGATCTTAGTGGGTTATCGCTGATTGCGATCCTATTTGGCAATAAATAATATTATCAAGTTGCAATGAATAAACATAACAACACATTTTTTATTTGTTTTCAAACATCGCCGTTTACATGGAATATACATCCATCCATAGTAATTCTGCCCGAGGGCAGGTCTTTCACTGCAATCATAGCATTTTCATGCTATGCTTTGCAGATTTACTAGGGAATATTGTAGGTGTTGTAGCTTCCCGTTGCTTTCCACACCGGTGAAGAATGATGATGCTGATGATGATAATGATAAGGACGATAATGATGATGATGGCCATATGATTTCGGATACCCTTTGGGCCTTAAAGTTTTGCTGACATTTGTCTTACAGGTGAGGAAAAACCCTATAGAAACCTCACCCAGAAAAACTGTCTCGACCGGGGATTGAACCCGGGCCTGCTGCGTGACATGGCAGCACGCTACCTCGAGACCACAATGGTGGACACATGGAATATAGACTATAAATATTTTAAAATACCTGTAACTATATTTAAATAGTGATTTTTGAGTAAACAGCTTAATTGTATTCGTTAAATAGTCCTAACAATTGCGACACTTGATTTCTGAATCGTCTAGATAAATTGGAAATCACTCGTGGCATTACTTATAATAAACTTTGTTTTAACTGGGTTCACTTTCAAGTCAACGCTTTTAGCTTTACGCTCGAGGTGTTTGAACTTCTTCTCTATATCAGCATATTTCTGAACCAGGAGACAAATATAATTTGCATAATCCAGATCTTCCTGTCTCTCAGTTATTCCCTCTGAATTCCTCTCTTCTTTTCTTCTGAGACTTTCATTATTTACACCATCCATTGCAAAGAGGGATACAGTTGGTGATAAAATACAACTCGTACTCCGGAATTAACTGAGATAGGGTCAGTAACTTTACGTTCATGTATAAATCTACATCTACATTTATTGTACGTTTCCTTGATAATACCAATGATTTTCTATATATATATATATTATATATATATATATATATATATGACATGAAAAATTTATGCATGGACGGGGATTTGAACCCGGACCTCTGAATTTATACTTCAGTCGCTGCCAGTTACGCTATCCAAGAATCCCCGTACAAACATATTTTTTCTTAACATATATTCTTTTTTCTTTTTTCTCTCTCTATTACGAGAGGTAATGGAAATTTGATCTCACTGCCCTCTGGTAGCCACTATAACAAGTAAGCAAATTAAAGATAATTTTTAATTTATAGGCGTGACAGCTTATTAAATTATATATATATATATATATATATATATATACTTATTTATTTATTTAATAAGCTGCCACGCCTATAATTCCCTAGTAAAGCTGCAAAACCTAGCATGAAAATGCTATGATTGCAGTGAAAGGCCTGCCCTTGGGCAGAATTACTACGAATGGATGTATGAGTATTTAATGTCATTTTAGAAGTTGTGGTGCCTATATGTCATTCAAATTTACGCTGAAAATAAAATTAAAAAGTTGTGATTTCATGCGAGACCATTATACTCGTGGACAAAGAGAGTTAATAAATAATTCAATATCATCATCATCCAGGGATTAAGCCTGTTGGCTCGTTCCGGTTTCATGAAAGCTAGAATTGTTAAAATTGTTCAGACCATCTTCTGTATGGGCGTCCAATATTTCTCATTTCGTGCGGTTTATAATTTAGCAATAATTTTGGAAATATTTCTTCTGGCATTCTATCAATATGTTCTTTCCAGGCGTTCCTATATTTAATTATTCGGTCTGTAAGTTTGAAAATATTTAGTTCCTCTCTTATATCTTCTTTCTTTCCTTATCCAGCAGAGTATATCCCGCTATATTTCTTAAAAATCTCATCTCAGCTGCTTCCGATTTTTGTTCTTGTCTTTTATTGATCATCCAACATTCTGATTCATAAATAAGTAATTATGAGAGGGTATTCTGCTAGATAATACCTTTTCTACATCTACAGTCAGAAGTTACTGTGTGTTTGGAATATGGAACTGGATTGCCATATTAACGGTATTTTCTTGAGAGAAATCATTATATAAAACTGAATATTGCAACACAATAGGTACATAGTTGTAAGTTGTAGCCGTCCAAGCCACCCCCTCTTGAAAAGAACAGTTACCACTTGTCACTCAGCTCGTGCGGATCTGTACTATCCTGTGTGAAAGCCTCGACTCTCATATTTACTATAGAACTAGTTTGCATGCCGTAAAAGAAAAACTATGTTTTTTTAATGTATAGTACACAGATTTGGAAAAAGTACTGCTAACCTTGCCCCTCCTCCCCTCCCTAAACAATCAACTACCGTTATTACGAGTTTGGCAACATCTACTCTCTGTACGTAGGGGGACACTGGCGTAGCCCATAAGGTCCGTAGTAACTTCCTGGGTTGAATTAGAGTGTAGCTAAACTTTGTACTTCTGTATGATGGACTATTTATTTCGTGTTATAAAATTGTGAAATTTGTATTTACATTATACTATCCGATTGCGATAGAATTTGATGTCTTAAATGTGGGCGCATAAAAACATATTTGAATGGCGAGTATATTACACAAGCATTTTCAACTGGTATTTTATTTCCTAGATGAACTTTTTTGGAGGTCCCTATTAACACATTGAAGTACTGCTGTAAAATAAAATATTCTCATTAAAAATTATTTCATGTTATAGAAACAGTAAGACGATATTGCGACTGTTGTCCAGCTATCTCTTTTAATAAAGCATATTATATAGAAGGAAAGCAAAATTAACGTTAGCATTGTGAGCCTGAGTGGTGAAAATAGTATCTCATCAACGTTTAAAGTTAGAGTCTCGGGTTAAAATCCGGTGTTCAGGTGTTAATTTTATTTTCATTTAATATATATATTGGGGATATAATTTCACATTATGTAAGAATCTTGTTACAAAAATAAAATAACAAATAAAACTAGATGGTTGTTCTAAAAATGAGATTAACCTATCTCTATTAGTTGGCATAGTAACGCTGCCAAGCGACGCCTATTTAACTCATTCACCTCAAAAGTCGAGGTAGACTCGCCGGCAGTTAAATGGCCTTCAACTCAGACGACGAGGCACACTCGCTTAACTCTGCAGGGTAATCTTTTGTTAACATTTATGAATAGTAGAGGAATGTGTTTTGATCTTCACCCTTATTGCGATCCGAAGAACCGTTATCTTTTGTTTGTTTTGAATGTCTTAAAATAGACAATATAATTTACGGTAACTTAAATCCGTTGTCTGGAGAAATGTATTCAGCATTTAAACCTGAAGCGAATCGGTTAATTGCCTAGCCCTAGTCAGATAGATAGGAATAATTATACAGTCCCATTATTTTTATAATGTACCGAAAGCCATCTGTCATTGTAATGTACCGAGAGGTCGTCGGTGGGTAAAGTCTCATGTATATAACTCTTCAATTTCTGGGGATGGATTTTGCAACTTCAATTACCATCTCCTTTGTCACAGATGAAGAAAATGATGACTTTGTACCGCCACACATTTCTGACATATTAAAAAAAAAATGAATTCACACATATTTGTTCTTATTACGAAAGTGTGATATTAAACTTTCTTAAAATATGTCAGATATACTTGGCGGCACAATGACGTCATTCCCAACATATCCTGTTAAAAATGTGGGTGATTATTATAACTGTAATTATAGTTGAGAAATCCATGCGCTTGAATTGATAGGTTATGTACATGAGACTTTATCGACCGACGACTTGCTTCCGGTCCGCTACGATTCTCGTGACATTCCAAAAATAATTGCACTCTACTAGACTTAATTTCTTTCGAGCGAGTCATAAATTACATAAATTACCTAGTATAACACATTATAAGTTTTAATATTATAATAATATTCATGATAAATCCATTTGTTTTGGGAGCTGGGCTTCGGAAGTCCCAAAAATCGAGATTTCAGTGTATTTAATTCTAGCGCAGGCTTTTTTCCCATTATTTTAAGTTTAAAACATTGGTGAATTAATAGAAATAATAAATACCACATACTAATGATTATTATCATGAAAGTGTGAAAAAATCTCATACATACATACATAGTGTTCTGCCCAAGAGCAGGCATTTCACTGCAAACTCAGCATTCTCCAGTCTTTCCTTAACCAGCCTTCCTTTTTCTATCCGCATACACACCATTTATTTTAACATTGTCTCTATCATCTGATGTATTTTTCTGCCTCTAACCTTATTTTCGTTGACCATTCCTCCAAGGGCATTCGTCAGCAGGCAGTTTGTTCATAGCCAGTGGCCAATCCAATTTATTTTTCTCTTCTTTATGGGTTCCAGCTTTGTTCTTCCTTGAACCACTCTGTCTAGCACATCTTTATTACCGGTACGTTGCATCCTTCCCCATATCCACATCCCAAAAGCTTCCAGTCGCTTTTCCTCATTTGTTCGTAATGTCCAAGTCTCTGCACCACACAATACTACACTCCAAACAACGCACTTCACTAGCCTCTTCCGTAATTCCTTTGTCAAAGGTCCGCAGAAAATGCTTCTCTTCTTGTTAAAAGCTTCTCTTGCTACTGATATCCTTTGCTTTACTTCTTAACAGCAGTTCATGTTACTACTGGTAGTACAACCCGAGTATTTGAAGCTCTCCACTTGCTCAATTTCAGCCGATATTCTGAATCTAATTCAATTAACCTAGATTTTAGTCGGAAGATAATTTTAAAAAAAATAATTTCTTACTGATATCCAGATTTACAATTTCTTCACATTTGTTTTTATTTAACTTAGTCTGTACAGGTGCAGAGGGGTTTTCTCCATTTCTCGCGTTTTTCAACCGGCTTGTCGTTTTTGTCAATCTATTCCCCTCTCTATTTTCGCATCCTGAATGCTCTCGTCCCATGTTTCTCGGAGTCCTAATTGGAATTTATGTTCGCTGAATCCTCATTTTGCCAGACTACTTTGAGATATATTTCATTTGTTCATTCTGCGACATGACCATACTATCTTAATTGAGACGATTTTATATTTCTATTAGTGGTCTTAGTGCCATATACTTAACATTACCGTTCATTTGCTTTATTAATTCACTTTCCTTCCATATACGAGCCATAATATTCCCAGTGGCAAACTGTTTTCCTGTCCATGCCAGTTCGTCATATGTTGTTCCAAGATATTTTTTCAAATATATCCATCCATAGTAATTCTGTCCGAGGGCAGATCTTTCACTGCAATCATAGATTTATTATGCTATGCTTAGTAGCTTTACTAGGGAATTATAGGTGTAGTAGCTTCCCGTTGCTTTCCACTTCGGTGAAGAATGATGATGATAATGATAAATATGTTGATGGCCGGATGATTTTCGGGGACCGTTTGGCCCTAAGATTCCTGACATTTGTCTTACAGGAGAGGAAAAAGCCCGAAAAAACTTAACCCAGGAGCCTGTCACGACCGGGAATATATATATCTTCCATTATCTCGTGTTTTTGCGGGATGAGTTTGTTGGGCTCATGTTTAACTTAGAGAACCACGTGATTTTTGATCGAGTTTTCTTACCCTAACTTTGAAGAAACCACTGGGTGGTTTTGGTCTATTCTGATCAATTTATTTCCGCGGCACCGCCACATCTGATGGACTTTCCTTATCCGTCTCCTACGGGTGATGGAAAACCCAGTAACTGCCCACAGATAATACTAATTTAATAAAAATGAAGTATTTAATATAATTAATTTCCTAATAACAGAATTGAAATGCATTGTATTTGGCAAATTCTTCTTACATATAAATAGGAAACACATACATAAAAATACATAACACATGTCTACATATTGTGTAATATGAATGTATTTAGGGCCTATATGCTATATTATTTTAATTTAGATTATAATATTAGGTTTTTCGGACTGCCTACGAACACGACCATGTTCATTCAGATTCATCCATCCATAGTAATTCTGCCCGAGGGCAGGTCTTTTACTGCAATCATAGCATTTTCATGCTATGCTTTGCAGCTTTACTAGGGGATAATAGGAGTGGTAGCTTACCGTTACTTTCCACTCTTGTGAAGGATGATGATAATGATAACGATGATGGTGATTTTTTCGGGGACCGTTGGGCCTTAAGCTTCTTGACATTTTTCTTACAGGTGAGGAAATACCCCGAAAGAAAACCTCACCCAGGAGCCTGTCCCGACCGGGAATCGAACCCGGGCCCGTTGCGTGACAAGGCAGCTCGCTACCTCGAGACCACAGCGGTAGATCACATTCAGATATGCGCTAAAATTGTGATATTTTTGCTTTTTGTGAATTTCACTTAAAATATGACATAACACATGAAAATTAAAGTTTCTTCGCTGTTTCCCAGCGTAGTATTAGACTATTAATTTTTTTAAGTGCCTACGTCCCAAAATGTTGTAAAATATGAACAAACTCATACGTAAAAAAAAATTATTTATTTAATTAAAAACTCTTAAACCTTTAAGAAGTGTTAATTGTTACTTCAGTTGTTTTTATTTTATATGGTTAGTGACGAAAGTTTATTAGAACATAAAACTCAAAACATACATATTGTAACTCTTCCTAATATTATATATATATATATATATATATATATATATATATATATGACATGATAAGAAAAATTAATGCCTGAACGGGATTTAAATCCGGACCTCTGAGTTGATATCTCAGTACGCTGCCTCTTACGCTACCAGGCCAATCCAGAACAAACATTCACTTTTCTTATACATATTCTCTATTATTACCAGATATAGCGGGAACTCGGTCTCCACTGCCACCTAGTAGCTACTATAACAAGTAATATACACACACTACATTCACAGTATATTGTTAAAATATTATTGAAAACTTCACAGATATTATTTTACTCTTACTCTGTAAAACATTGTCATTTAAAGTTATCAATACAAAACCGTACACTTTAAGAACAACCATTAATTATAGAAACTCCGTGTTTTTTGTTTGAAATTGTATTTTTTTTGCAAATGCCCCAGGTTGTCTTTCGACATATATATATATATATATATATATATATATATATATATATATATATATATATATGGTATGATAAGAAAAATAAATGCCTGGACGGGATTCGAACCCGGATCTCTGAGTCTGTACCTCACTGTGATATCCATTACACCACCAGGCGAATCCAATTCAAACATTTATTTTTCTTATATATGTATTATATTCTCCATTATTACTAGATGTCGCGAGAACTCGGTCTTCACTGCCATCTAGTAGCTGACTATAACAAGTAAGCAAATTAAAGATAACTTTTTTACTTTATAGCAGTGACCCTTTATATATATATATATTTAAGAGAAAAAGTAGTGTCCTACTAACTGGGGGGGGGGGAGTAAAAATTATAAATGCCCATTCCTTATCAGTGTAGTATTATCGCCTCACTATGATGGTTGTCCAGCGGTTCGCTTTGTTTCCTCGCAGCTGTTATATGGAATTAAATACAAAAATTCCAACTACCACCACTATAATTATTCCGCATGTTAAGCATTGTCGCGTGGCACCCGCTTTTATATAAATGGATAACCATCATAGTGAGGCTACAATATACATTGTGATATATCTCCTTAAATTAATGTACCGATTTCTGTATGAATACATTTGTAGGCCTGCTAATAAAATGTAAGTACATTTTAAATGGTTTCCAATGAATTTTAAAACACCCAAATCTGCGATTCTTCCATAAAGATACGTTATTTTTACTCAGGCACAAGTATTTTTCGAAACACTGAGTCAAATTAAGTGGTCAGAATGAATCAATGGATGGATATTAAACATAAAATTGGTACCTGGTAAGTCAGTCGTCCTCAACTAAATTATTAAACTTCATCAAGTAGTTACAATAATACCTCATTAAGTTCAATAATTTAGTTGAGGACGACTGACTTACCAGGTACCAATTTTATATTTAATATCTTATTACATGCCGCGGTGGACTAGATATTATGCTCCTTGCCTCTGGTCCCGAGGGTCGCGGGTTCAAATCCGGCGGGGTCGATGGATTTTTTAGGATGGAAAAATCCAAGGAGCAACTCCTCCGGGAGGGACTTTAAGCCGTGGGTCCCGAGTCTGAAGATTTTCAGACTCGTAAAAGATCCTTAAGTCTGAATGAAAAGGTCTCTAAGCAAAATTTACCGAATTTTCCCGTCCTAGTGCTACCTTGGTTTCCTAGATGTCAGTATGAGGCGGAACGCTGACCACGGAGCACTCAAATGACATCAATACGAAAACAAGTGTAACTAAATTAGTGTGGTTCAAATTCTTCCCTGTAGGAGGAGAGCGCCTAAATCATGGGAAACATGGGTTTATTATTATTAAGTTACATAACCTCAGCATTGCTTTAATATGAATTTTAGAAGTATTGATGTATGACTTTTATCTAACTGACAAACTATCTAACTCACTGGCACTATCGAACCCGTAGATTCATGGCCGCTCCCTATCCTGAGCTAATGTTTTCCAATCATTCCTTGTATAATCTACTTCCCTCAAATCATATTTAATGTTATTCTCCCACCTCATTGTAGGTCTACCAACTGGGTGTTTTCCTTCTGGTTTTCCTACAAGAAGCTTCCATGCACGTCTTTCATTGCCCATTCGTGCCACATGTCCTGCCCATCGCAGTCTACGGGACTTAACTGTTCTCATTATATCTGGCTTCCTATAAAGACCATGTAATTCACTGTTATGCAGTCTTCTCCATTCACCTGTCTGTTCATCTCTCTTTAATCCAAAAATTTTCCTAAGAACTTTATTCTCAAATACTCGCAATCTCCTTTCCTCCCTTAAAGTAAGAATCCATGTTTCGCATCCATATAATATAACTGGCAGAATAATAGTTTTATATATTTTCAGTTTAACCTTTTTTGAAAGGAGTTGGTACGTCAAGAGTCTCTGTAATGCAAAATATCACGCATTTCCAGAATTGAGCCTTTGTTTAATTTCCATGTGCATCTCATTCCTGTTTGTGATTATTGTTCCCAGGTATTTTAATTCAGCCACTTCCTCAAAATTTCCCTCATTTGTCATTAACTGTCCATTTGCATTATATAACGTATTTCTATGTGTGACCATATATTTAGTTTTATTGATATTTACTTCCAGTCCCAATTTCTTAGTGTTAGTAGTTTGTGCGCATTGGCCTTTAGTACCTCCTCGCTGTTATCTAGTGTTTAAAATTTTTGAGTTTCATATTGAAACGCACTGTATAGTAATTATATCTCGCCCGCAGGAACTTGTGTTGTCGTAAAGGTAAAGAGGCGCCATATATTATAGTTTGCTATATTAGGCTTGCAGAATAAAGCTTGCGGTGCTGTCGCGAGCCGTATAAGGTTGGAGCAGATCAGTAACAACCTACGCACTCACTGAGCTACCGGCAAAATATCCACCATTCCAGTAAATTTACCGATGAAAATTAATTATTTTCCAGTTTTTGTTTTTTTACAATAGTTCTAATAACATCGCGCATTACTTCAACCTTGGACATTAAAATTACGAATGAAGACGTCTTCGATGTAAAGATATTCTGGATTTTATATATAATAAACTTCTATCTAACAAATGTTATGTTGTGTGACTATTTAACTCATGCCCCAAATGGGAGTCAATGACCAATTACGTTTCAATGAATTTTGTTTTACAACCAATGGCAGTCGTGTTTCACCTCGATAAATATCGAATTTTGATTACCAAAATAAAGAAAGCTCCTCCATTTTAATATTCTGAATAAGTCAGAGCATTATTTTGCAGTGACTGACTCTCCAACAAATACGTTGAATATAGCAAATAATGAACAGATTCCTTCGACCTACACATTTGATAATTATGTGTTCAATAGTTGGGCTTTAAATACTGATTTTACTGAGTTGTTTCCGAAAAAATGAATTAATAATTTATAATGTTGGTTACAATATAGAGTTTGATATGTTTCATTATCTCTCCACTAGTGTACATTCTTACAATATTGCGATCCTTATTTGGCAATAAATAATATGATCAACTTGCAGTGGATGAACAAATGAAACATAACCAAACATTTCTCATTTATTTTCGAATATCGCCGTTGCATTAAATATGTTAAAATAACTATATTTAATTAATGATTTGTGAGTATACAGCTAAATTTTATTCGTTAAATAGTCCTAACAAATGGCACTTTTGATTTCTAAACCCTCTAGATAATTTAGAAATCACTCGTGGCATTACGTATGATAATTATGCTGAATCTAACAATTAAATAATTAATAGCAATTGTCATTATTTTGATTCCTTGAATGTAAAAAAAAAAAAGTAGCTTCTGCACGGTGTATTTAGGATAACCCAAAATTATCTTGATTTTCGTGGATATAACCTTATCATAAAAAGGCGACAGTAATATTTCCACGACAGTCAACCAATGTGGCTTCGGGGTAGCATGTTGCCTTGTCACGCAGCGGGCCCGAGTTCGATCCCCGGTCGGGAAAGTTTCCTGGGTGAAGTTTCTTTTTCGGGGTGTTTTCTCACCTGTACGCTAAGACAAATAGTAGGAAACTTAAGGCCAAATCGGTCCCCGAATATCATCTTACCAACATTATCATATTCACCTCATTAGATTAAGTTTAAGGCTCAAATGGTCCCCGAAATCATATGGCCATCGCAATCATCATCATCCTGGCGCACCACTATCATCATCACCCATTATATGATCGGGGCAACGTAACCCCGCCTTCCAGGCGCCCCCACCTCAGAAGTGGGTTACAAGTACGTCATGCCAGGAGAGAACACCAGGAATTTCGAAAGACAACCTGGGGCATTTGCAAAAAAAAAAAAAAAAAGATGAAGTTTAGGATTAAACCTCTTCTGGTGCATCATTATCATCATCATCACTAATCATATCATTGAGCTAGCGTAACCCCACATTCCAGCCGCCCCAATCTCAGAAGTGGATAACAATACGCCAATACCGGGAGAGAATATCAGAAAAGTCCAAATAACAAACTGGTGGTATTGAATAAAAGAAAATATTCCCTCAATCGAACATTAAACATAAAAGCAATCGACGTATTAAACCGAGCAACTTTAATCTCATCCTTACTAACGGATACAAATTTATTGCGATGCCGTAGTGTAGTTGGTTAAGGAAATACGCTACAAGCTAGGAGATTGAAGGTTGGAGTCCCGGTGGAGTCAGAATTTTTAAACTGCACTAAAACGTCTGGCGATAACATAGCCCTGGGGTCGACTCAGCCTCTAACTGAAATGAGTATCAAAAGCTTGTTTTTTTAGGATAGAGGCGGTCGTCACACAGGTCAGACAACTCATGCTGATTGCCTAAAAAAGTGGACGCTTTAACTTCCTAGTACCCCTATGATCTCAAAAGCTTTTATTTGGGTCACTTTATCTGTCAGATTGAGAAAACCATCAATAAGTTGTGACCATATGTCACCTTTATAGTAGCTAGATAATTGCCCACCTCTTTATTAAAACATGTCGATGTGAGGCCAGCAGCCGGCTGGTAAGACAAGAACCTTCTAGGAGTAGGCCTAAATACGCATAACATCAGTTGCTAAATTTGCAGTAGTAAAAGTGTAAAGAGTAAAATAAAAATATATAGATATATTGTTATATAATAATATTAGACATTCAAAACATAATTATTACAAGCGATATAAATAAATCATATGCATTTGCAGGTATGAAACTAGATTTTCAAATAAATGTAGTTATTAATTTTATTTACGATGCTCTTTAACAACTTAGGTAACACTGGTAAACATGATTTTTGTCTCATGAGTACCAATAGTTGTACTGAATGCAGTTTTTTATCGTGTTTGCAAATATATATTCGGAATTTCTCCATCACCCATTTTTTTTAAATTTCAATTTCAATTAATGGATTTAAATAATCATTTTTTAATAAACGTTTTTTCGTCCATTTGTCCATTGTAAAATAAAACCAAATGAGCTAACTCAAATGGTTTCAGCTATGGAAAAGATATATCAAGGCAAATAGAATCCTAATATGCTGGCCGATTATTGTTGGACCATCAAGACGGATGCTCTACAGGCGAAATATAGCAGAAAATCATCATTTCTTACTTTCTAGGCTAGTCCGATTGTTCGAATATTGTGTAGTTACGAATGTAGAAAATATTAAAGTGTTTGAAATTATAAATTCCTGTCTCTCGAAACCTTGCGTGATGGAGAAACCCGATATCATATTTGAATTCAAGAGAAAACATATTATCAGTATCACATATTTTTCTTTCTGAGACAAAAGAAAAAAATCTTTTTTGTAGCTCAGTGTAATTGGCGTTGCAATCTGGGGATGAAAGAATCGATAAAACTTGTTCAGACGCCTCTTATTTTAGACTTGGAATACTTCTACGTGCCGTAAAATCTATAACACGTGTACCTCAGCTTTAGCTTCCTTCCAAAAAAAAAAAAAAGCCATTCTCATAATTTTCCACCGGAGCATGGCCGGCCTTGAACTCATGAACCAGAGGCGAACAGGTTACCAATGTTCCAACAGGACCGACCCTTATGAAAATTTTCTAAATTCAAATATAAAAAAATATATATATTGAAGATATTTGAGTCTAAGATACAGTAGCGACCTTTTCTACTGGTCATAATATTGTTGCATGAAGGGCGGATTATGATCCGTGAACTAAGGGTCAATTACCTCAGTAAAAGAGACAAAGTATTATATTTTAATGGTCTGTTTATTATATAGAGTTATAACCGCAGACTGGTTCACGACATTCATATTTTCTGCTCTGACAGCGAACCCATTCATCCGAGAAAAAAATACATTTCACTGACGCTGACGATTCGTTAACAAAATATACTGTATTACTACCAAGTTTTTTAGACAAGTTAGAGCTCAAGTTTTAATAATTGTATAACAGTACCTGATATCTCAGTCATCCTCAATAATTTGCAGTGTTGTGTTATAGGAGGCATTTCGATAACTTATGTATCAACTTCTGCTTTAATTTTGGTACTGACTGTTGTTGGTAATTATTTTGTACAGAGAGTTTATGCTGGGTATGTTCTCGTTCAGCAAGTGTTTATTGTGGTTTCCATGATTATTTCTAATTCTTCGAGAACGTTGATTTTCGATACATCGTTTTAGAGATAATAAGTGGGTATCCTTAACATACACAGGCATAGAAACACAAAATATAGCAAAAGTCCTCAAAAATATGACAAAAACATAAAAAGTGCCTACAGAACAAATAACAAACTAAATAATATAATTCCAAATAAAATAGAAGAAACAAACATATATCTAAATAAAGGAGTTTACAAATTAAATTGCAATAGCTGTAACAAATTTTACTTCACGACAAGATTTAATGAACATTTCAGAGATTTTATAAAGAATGAAGGTAAATCCGTTTTTCAAAACATATAGTAGAAGTAGGACATCAATTCAACACAATAGACAACGTATTATCGATCCTGCATAGAGAAAACGATGTATCGAAAATCAAAATTCTCGAAGAATTTGAAATCATCAAGGAAACCACAAATAAACACCTGCTGAATGAGAACATACCCAGCATAAACCCTCTGTACAAAATAATTACCGACAATAGTCAGTACCAAAATGAAAGCAGAAGATGATATATAAGTTATCGAAAGACCTCCTATAAAACAACACTGCAAATTATTGAGGACAACTGAGATATCAGGTACTGTTATACAATTATTAAAACTTTAACACAGTAACCTCAACGGAATTTCGTATGTATTTTAAAAACATTAAGTTAGAGTTATTTGAAAGAAATCATTGAGCGAGATGTTACCTGAAATTGAGAATGGGGGGGGGGAATTTCCTATCATCTTTCCCCCCCCCTTTTTAAGACCTTAACCTTGTTTGTTACTTTATGCCCCATTGTGTCCATAATTCTCTTCCCCCTTTTTTTCGTTTTGTATTACCTTTTTAATGTTTTTGTATAGCGAATTCTGTCATTTAATTTACTTTACAAAGTACAATATATATTAAATTATCTATCAATATAAATTAACTTCTAGTCAACTTGCTGTCAACACAGGTGTAGTCAATCAGTCTGATTTCAATGAACACAGGACTGAACAACATTTAAATACAGCACACCTGAACAATGAAAAATTTTAGCTTTTTTAAAATATAACTGGAATCAAAAGCAGTGCTTTTACACATTCTAATATCGATAGCAAGTTATCATTAGTAGTATTCAATTTTAAATTTAAACATTCTGTACCTGGGAAGTATTAAAAAATAAGTGTAGTTTGGTCAATTTTTAAGGGTTAAAAACTCCATTCTTCAGGAGTTCTAGCATTTTATTTGCATACTTACTTACTCACTGGCACTATGGAACCCGTAGGTTCATGGCCGCGCGGACATAAGCTCTCCATACATCCCTACCCTGAGCTAATGCTTTCCAATTATTCCCTGTATAATCTACTTCCCTTAAATCATAGTTAATGCTATTCTCCCACCTCATTCTTGGTCTACCAACTGGACGTTTTCCCTCTGGCTTTCCTACAAGAAGCTTCCATGCAAATCATTCATTCCCCATACGTGCAACATGTCCTGCCCATCGCAGGCTACGAGACTTAACTGTTCTTATTATATCTGGCTTCCTATAAAGACCATTTGCGTACACTTCCAATTTTTAATAAATAACACGTATGGACACTAAAATATAGAGGCTTATTCAGCACCTTTATCCCTTGCTTTTTCATTCTGAAATTTGCACCTAAAATCCTAACATAGGCCTAAGTATTACTCTTCTTCCATAGTAGAATACGTATAAAATTGAAAATTAGTACTTACTCTGACGAGAATATGCAGGCCTGCTAAATATATTTGTTGAAATTATTCAATAAAGATAGGTGTAATAATGTTTTACTAGTGGTCGCCCAGCGGTCGAAATTCGATGACAATCCATTAATACTTTACCATTATTTAGCGGTAGAAAATGTTTATTTATTTTAAAAATACGAACAATAGGAAATATGTGGTATAGCTTGGCAAAACCATATTTAAAAAACAATAACGTGTCATTTGACATTTGTATACTACTTGTACTATTTGAATTTGCATTTGACCTATTAGGGCCTATTATGTGTACGGGAATATATACCTTTCCTCTTTGTCTCTCGCTCCAACCCGTCAATGTTCTATGTCGAGGCATAATGGAAGTAGGTGCGAATATGTAAATATAAAAAAAATATGTAATGAAATTACTGAAACAAAGATTAGATAGGGTTTAATTTAAATTTAAATAATAGAATGTACTCACTTTTTTTAAATCGCTAATAATACGCGAGAGTAAGTCAATTCACATTGCTGCTACACAATTTTCTTTTTACAACAATGTACTTTCAGTATAACGTAAACAAATGAATGAGTAATACACACAAATTCCTTAGAGACAATTTATTTTATTTTGTTTAATTTAATTTATTTGTGATAAATATTAGCTTATACATACATTTTATTTTTCTGCACTTCTTCTCTATATGGACTTTAATTATGCCAAATATCACACTCCTCCGTGCGCGCAATCTGCTTAAAAAGGGGTAAAACGTTTTTCCTTCACGTATTAATATATAGATTCTCCACAAAGTTTTGGACACATTGTTCATAAAATATACCAAGTTGATAATTTAAGAAGTTGGTTTGGTACACTGAACAGCGAAGACTTGATGATTAATATTTCTATGCCAGAAATATACCGGTATTCCACATAATGCAACATTAGATATTTGCTTAAACTCGAAGAAGTGATATATATATATATATATATATATATATATATATAATATATATATGAGAGAGAGATGAACAGGCAGGTGAATGGAGAAGACTACATAACAATGAACTACATGGTCTTTATAGGAAGCCAGATATAATAAGAACAGTTAAGTCTCATAGACTGCGATGGGCAGGACATGTGGCACGAATGGATAATGAAAGATATGCATGGAAGCTTCTAGTAGGAAAATCAGAGGGAAAACGCCCAGTTGGTAGACCAAGAATGATATGAGAGAATAACATTCACCATGATTTGAGGAACGTAGATTATACAGGGAATGATTGGAAAACTTTAGCTCAGGATAGGGATATATGGATAGCTTATGTCCGCGCGGCCATAAACCTACGGGTTTGATAGTGCCAATGAGTTAGTTAGTTTAACAATTATGAGGTTTTGCCTAACCTCGGTTAGAGGAAATAAATAAATAAAATGAACCAATTTATGTGTTAATGGCATTGAAAAGAGTTTCCATATGAAAGGTAAACATTGATGATGTGATAAAGTTAATTATGATCTGACCTAGTACAAGAGACTTCCAGCTGATGTGCCCCAAATATTTCACAATATGAAGGTCTCGGGTGGGCATCCCGTGACCTCGAGTTCTGCAAGTAGGCGAGCGGTCAGCTGCCCACCTGTATCACTGTCGTCATTCTCAAGCGAAAATAAAAATTGCGCTGGTAAAGATAAGAATCATAGTTATAAGTCAATCGATATTGTTCGTTTTTTTCTGTGAGAGAGGACAAAGAGAACAAGAAACTGGGTGATTAACATTTTGCTTCTAGTAATAAGGAACAATGCAATCTTTTCTAGCTGATGCCACTGTTAGGATTTAAAGTTGAGCTAATTTTATAGTAAAAATCAAATATATCTAATTTACAGACTTCGACTTCGATGGGAAGGACATGTGGCACGTATAGGGGATGAAAGAGCTGCGTGGAAGGTTCTTGTAGGAAAACCAGGGGAAAACGTCCAGTTGGTAGACTAAGAATGAAGTGGGAGAATAACATTATCCATGATTTGAGAGACGTGGATTATGCAGGAGATGATTGGAAAACATTGGCTCAGGATAGGGATGTGTGGAGAGCGTATATCCGCGCGGCCATGAACTTACGGGTTCGATAGAGCTAGTGAGTTAGTTAGATATCTAGTTTACAGGGCTATGAAACATGAAGTACCTAGATATAAGGAATTAAAAACTTGAAATAATGTATGCAAATGAGGGCTGCGGACGCTACAACCCTAATGTTATCAGTAGTTACCTATGTTTTCTGCGCGTTGTCACAATGAGAACTGTACGGACCTTTCTTCTTCATTGAGGCTACTGTGACTGGACATTCATATCTGGACATGTTGGAGCAATGGTTGGTGCCTCAACTTAGACAAGATCTCGATGACGATTTCATCTTTCAGCAAGATGGGGCTCCGCCACATTTCCACAATGCAATTCGTGTTTACCTGAATACGGAGATGTCTGATCGTTGGATAGGATGTGATGGAGTAAGGGACATATGTTTCATGACATGCCACCAAGGTCACCCGATATGACTGCATGTTTCTTTTTTCTATGGGGGTATCTAAAGGACCGCGTGTGTTTGTACCGCCTTTGCCACGTGATTTAGAGGAACTAAAAACCAGAATTCCAGAAGCTGCCGCCACGGTCACAGAGGATATGTTGATAAGGGTATGGGAAGAGTTTGATTATCGTTTGGGACATCTGCCGAGTCACTCGTGGTTCACACATTGCATCTCTGTAAGGTGTAAACGAAACTTCGAGAGTTTGACTTGAAACTGACGTGTGTTTGAAAGCGCTATCATTTGTAGTAGTTTTGTGTAATAAAATATTGAAACTGTTACCGGACTTTTTGATATGCCGTGTATATAATCAATTAAAGACTAAAATCAGTTAACATGTGCAAATGAGGGATGTGGACGCTACAATTCATATGTTATCAACAGACAATGGAAAATAAAGTCATTCGGACGTGAAGGTAAACTACAACACGACTAATTTGTCTGGTGAGAGTTATTGTTTACGTAAGCACAATAGCGACACCAGAGGCGCGTGTAGGAATACGCGGGAAAAATGTGAATTGACACAAGGAATAATATTTGTGCTTAAAGACTATCAGCTCTTAAAATGATCCTCATGAAAATAAAACAATATGACCTGCTCGCTTTTCATTGGTAATGTATACCGACGTACTATATAGGAACAATAAGTACGCGAAAAAGTAGTTCCCTTCATTAAATTAAAAATATGTCCTCTGAATACACTTGTTATTCTTCTTGAATGAAAATAATAATATTCAAAACAAAAAAATATTTGAAATATACCTAATCAACAATTCTTCTTCTCCTTCTTCTTCATCACGGTTTAGGCTTATTTACTAGCGTGTCCGGCTCCAAATTGCTGCTCTTTCCATCTTTTCCTTGGTCTTCTTAAGCTTCTTCTTCCTCGTGGTGAATAATTGTATGCTGCTTTTGGTATATAATCAATAATTAAAACTTAAAATAGTTTATTACACATGGATAAGTCATGTTTTTGTCGATTCTGATGCAAAAAATGGCTGAAGGTGTCGAGTCTTCTGCTCCTGTGTCGCCATCTAAATTTTTAAAACACACGACTGGCAAACCTTTGACTAGTGGTCAAAAACAGTTATTTTAAATATATTTCACAAGTTCAGTGAAAAATGTCACCAGTTTTCTTGTAATCTACCCCATTTAACGATCACATGTCTTATATACTTCACACGTGTTCCCTGTCATTGTGACGGAAATTGTGGCGCGAATGTCGGGAAGGATACAATTGGCGTTTGTTTATATAGGATCACTCTAAGAACGAACAAAATATAACTATTGTATAGGCATATTAATTGACAACGCAGAGTCGCAGTTGTTTTCGTTGTTCGCTTAGTCCTTTTTTGTGGACGGTACCGTGTCGTACTGGTTTGCGTGCAAACCTCGCACTATATTATACGGTTTAAGTACTTATGAACAGTAAACATTACTTATATTCGACTTTTTTCAGCTATCTAGTTATCAGTCAACGGTACGAGAAAGAGGTAGGTGTCCAAACCTATGTTCCTCAAGTCTTTTCTCCCAGAGAGGCTGAATATGAATCGGTGAAAGAAAATCTTTACAGCTTCATCTCAGGAACAAATACAATCATTCTAGTCTGTTGTCAATTGCCTTGCCGTGTGAGTCTTGGCCTATTTTTCTTCCAAAGAAAGTAAAAATTGAAGAAAGGCTTGTAGTCCAGGATAGTTTTGATTAGGTGTCCAGGATTATAGTACATGGACAATTGTGCTCCGGACTAGTTGGGTTCAGGTTTGGGTAGAACAATGGACTTATATCTCGGGAATCCGTGAGAAAGGATATTCACTGGGAATATATAGCCTATATAGTAGGCCCGGTGTGATGTCTTGAAATTGACGTTCCACTTTCATTGATACTTTGACTTACATTTGTCGTATTAGACGACGGTTTGACGCGAAGGCTGTTGGTGGGTCAGACTAATAATGTTTATAACACTCAACAAAGCGATGTGCCATCTCTACTGGCACTCACGTTAGTAACTTAATTTTCGCCTAGTAATGCGATGTGCCCTGCACCGGCACATTCGCTCGTCGCTACTCCTCGCAACTGACTACCGAACTGACACTGGTTTTCGCTAAATAAAAATATTTATTGTTTCTCAGTGGGTCGGCATTAGTCCCTTCCACCGAAAGTCTTAGCGTCTCACAAACAGTTTATATGTTACACTAATTTTGATTGGTAAATTATATCTTAAGGGCGTTATCGGGTGTTAAACTTAGGCGTTTGTGGCCTCATCCCCTCCCTTTAAATTAGTTGCCTCATAATATAAAATTTCCAGGGTTGACCAAATGGAGTGATCTTTAAGAACGCGGCTATCGTCAGTCGGCATCTACCTTATGCAGCTAAAGGAGGCACCCGCTGCTAGCTACATGTCCTAGTTAAAATTGGCTTGGGGATAACTCTTTCCACAGTTTACCTAGGAAAATCCAGTTGCTTGTTTGCGACTTCCCAGCCTTTTGTATGAAGTTTTTGGGCTTTGCATTGTTATAACAATTTGATAATAGTGCAGTCTTGTCAGTTCTTTTAACAAAGGAAACTGCAGTCTTTTCCCCCATTGTATAAGGGCTTACGGTTCCATTGTATGATGTTTACTAGTTTCGTTCACTACAATAGCATAGGTCCAGGTCTATGACCGGCGCTAATTGCTTGATACTAGTGTTTTATTTATTGCTTATCAAATTATTTTGTGGTAGGTTATATCATTTTAATTTTGTTACCAATGAATTCCTGTTTTAATTCCAATTCATTTGAATATAAATATACCCTACTTCTGATAATAATTACAGATTAATAAATTCTTCGCCCTTAATAAAAGTACTTATTTATCTGAAATAAGAGGCTGAGTGAATGACTTGCCACTAAATATAGTATTTTTAGAATTTAATATTAAATGAAACTTACTTGTTTTGAAAATATTGCATATTTAGAGAATATATCCACTCCCAGAATTAGTAAAAACTAAAGTAAAAGGTCTGAAAGTATAAAGATGTCGTTAAAGATTAAAATAAAATATGTTATTATTTTATTTGACGACACTCTTTAACAGGTAAAATCATTAGCGTCGCAACTAAAATCTGAGACTGAAAGGACCGACTATTTTTTCTCAGAGATTCTATTAGGTGCCTTAAATATATGACACGGAAGCCTCGGTTTTAGTTCCCTTTCGTAGGAACCTATACACAGGATTTTTACGCCCTGCAAAATCCGTCGATCCCGATCGATTTTGAATCAGAGAATCTCTACATTATAACCACTAGTCCATGAGGATCAACTGAAATCAAGAAATTCAGGAACAAGAGTATGTTATAACCACTTTATTTACTATGATATAATAACTGTATTAGGCTTATCCATTGTTATTTATCACGTCTAATTTTCATAACTTTTTCACATAGATGTGCAAATGTTCACACAACACTGCTTATACTCTCGTCTTTTCACGATATCAGTTGTTAAATTTTGGAAATTCTTGGCAAATGGTATCTTAAATTGTCGGACCCATTAGAACTCAAAACTAAATTAAGAAAATATTTGTTAAATAATCATAATATATTCACAGTCCCTATATCCTGTAAACATATTTTTACTTTGATGATCTTGAAGATTTTCGGGCTGTATGCCGTGGTCGTGAGGCTTGTAGTTCCCCGACGTTTCGCCAGAGACTGCGTCTGGCATCCACAAGGGTTGTCTTGAGGATGCCAGACGCAGTCTCTGGCGAAACGTCGGGGAACTACAAGCCTCACGGCCACGACCTTCAGCCCGAAAATCTTCAAGATCATCATAGCAACTCCGGCCGTGAAAGTCTACGTGAATACATATTTTTACTTTTTCTTTCATTCATTCATTTTGAGAATTTACCTCATCATTCTGGGGTTTCTCCAACCAATATTAATAATTAACATGAGTTTAAAAAAATACATGATGACTACGGACTTATAGATTATCAGTTTGTAATACACATTCACAAATTTCCCTTAATTAAAGTTCTCCAATATTCTCTGTCTTCTGTGTCTTCATCTGTTACACCAAATTTCCTCATTAAATTCTGAATGTTATTCTTCCTGGTTGTTCTTGGTCTTCCTTTTTTGCTCCTTCTTTCAATTTTCCATGTATAGACTGCCTTTGGTAGTCTTCCATCCTGCATTCTTCTTTCATTTCTATACCATACCATTCTGTGTTCAATCTCATCCATTATACTAATTTCTGCATTTATCCATTTTCTAATTTCTAAATTTCTAATTCAGTTGAGATTTTCTGGCAGCTCTTCTCCAAAAATCCATTTCAACCGCAGTTATTCTGTTGGCATGTTGTAGTGTCATTGTCCAAACTTCAGATCCATACAACATTATTTTTCATACTTTCTGGTATAAATGAGTTGTTTTGTTCTGTTAATAATGTTTTTACTTCATAATATAGAATTTAACTTTCCTATGGTTTTTCTTCCATTACTGATCCTTTTTGCTATATCTTTATTTGATGTTCCATCTTTCTCTATAATTGATCCCAAATAATAGAAACTATTTCTCTCCTTTATCTTTACCCCATCAATTTCCTGGTTTCATAGTGCCAGTTAGTTTATTATATCAATATTTATATTTTCCTTTTCCTATCAGAAGAAAACAATTGTCTGCGAGCATTTCCAAAATTAATCACAATAAGAGTAAAATTTGTTTAAAAATAAAGAGTGGGGATAATTAGCTCAGGTATGTCATCTAATTTTGAACTTAAAAACTTCAGTTTGATTATAAAGGAAATTGGCAATATGAAAAAAAGTTAATAACCACATTCTGTAAATTTTTGATGAAGGAATGCAAATATGAGACATGATATAACATGATTGGTTAACACAGTGCACTACTAACTGGAAGTTTGCAGGTTTGAGTCCATTCATCTGGGTAATTTGCTAAATACTCTGTATAATTTCTCAATTTACTTATTTTAGATTTCTATGCACAAAGAAATTAAACATAGGCTCAATTCTGAAAATGCGTGCTATTATGCATTGCAGAGACTCTTGATGTTCCAACTCCTTTCAAAAAATGTTAATCTGAAAATATATAGAACTATTATTCTACCAGTTATATTATATGGGTGCGAAACATGGACTCTTACTTTAAGGAAGGAAAGGAGATTACGAGTATTTGAGAATAAAGTGCTTAGGAACATTTTTGAACCAAAGAGAGATGAACAGACAGATGAATGGAGAAGACTACTTAACAATGAACTACATGGGTCTTTATAGGAAACCAGATATAATAAGAACAGTTAAGTCTCGTAGACTGCGATGGGCAGGACATGTTGCACGTATCGGGAATGAAAGACTTGCATGGAAGCTTCTTGTAGGAAAGCCAGAGGGAAAACGCCCAGTTGGTAGCGCAAGAATGAGGTGGGAGAATAACATTAACTATGATTCGAGGGAAGTAGATTATACAGGAAATGATTGGAAAACATTAGCTCAGGATAGGGATGTATGGAGAGCTTATGTCTGCGCTGCCAGGACCCTACGGGTTCGATAGTGCCAGTGAGTTAGTTAGTTATAATACTTTCCATGTGACGTGATGGAAGTTAAATTACTCTCATAGGTTTATATTTCGGTATAGTTTGTGTAACGTAGGGTAATTTTATTGTGCTCACATGACATGCGACTAATACATATTTTATAATTTGATGATAATATGTAGATAACTTAGTTTAGGTCTAAAAGTGAATCCTAATTATTGAATAATTTAGGCAACTCCTTAAACTGCTATTAGTTTTAAGATGAAATGTAGCAATTATTAGGTCTGGTTGAGTGGAAGAGAAGACACAAAGTCTTATCTCATTAGCAAAATAAATAAATAAATGAACTTACTTTAGATATTTTATTATTGCTAAGTATAGTACATGTCATCTATATGATTTATTTCTTCCATTTTTAATTTTTTCCATAAACAAGCATGCATATATGTATATATATAACAAGCTTTGTTCTGGGTTACAATAAATTACATGCTCGACATGCTGTTATTTCGTTTTGTCCTATACTGTTTAATGACTCATACAGATCCTCGTGGGTTCTAAACGCCTGATGTTTAAAACTCGGGGCGTTTCTGCAAACGAGGACATATAAATTCTACTTATGGGCGTTTAAATGTATCTACATAAAGGAAGGTGGGAATCACATTTTTATGAGTTTATTCTGTATTTCTGAGATCTGGAAAGGGAAAAATCAAAATATTTTACAAATATATTATATAAATACCATGGAAAAGTATTATGAATAAGAACATGGGTTAAATGCACAAGTACCATATACAGTAATGTTTGTAGTGATATTATTATGTTCCATAAACTCCATAGCGCGATATGGCTAGAAGTCCTTTGGCCTACCAGCCAGTTGCTGGCCTCACATCCACATGTGTTAATCACATACATGGGCGATCATTCAGCCGGTATAGGGGTGACATGCGGTCAGCATGCCGGGTCCCCCAGCCGTTATAGCTGGTGTTTTCAACCATCTTCTTCTTCTTCTTCTTATTTGCTGTAATTCCTAAGTGCATCATAGGGCAGCAGTAAAGTTCCAGCGTACTCTGCTTTCAGCTAGCCATTTTACTTGTTTCCAGCTTTTCCCTCTTTCCTTTGCTTCCTCCTCTACTGATCGTTTTCAAGTTTATTAGATCGTCCCCTCTTTCTTACTCCTTGCGGGTTCCAAACTAGTACAGCCTTCTCATAGGCTCCGTCTGGTTTTCTCAATGTGTGGCCAATCCAATTCCACTTATTGGAGATTGGTTGGTTTTTCTCCACAGTTCTTCATTTGATATTATTTCCGGCAATCTTTTATCTTAATTATGCCTCTAACATCTCTTTATAAAGGTCTGCAACTTTTTATTTGTTGCTTCCGTAATTGTCCTTGTTTCGCATTCATAGAGCAGGATTGATTTTACGTTGGCGTTAAAAAGTTCAAGTTTTGTTTTCAGAGAGATGCTCTTTTTTTCGTATGGGTTTTATATCTTCTTCTACTCTTCCTGTTTTTGTAACAATACTTACTAAATATATGAAGGAATCAACTTCTTCAATTTCAACATCTCAACCTAGAACCGCTAATAATTGTAGCTACCCAAATTCATCCCTAAGGTAGGTGGGCACTGGTCTCATACTGGCTGAAATTCCATGAGAAAATGTCTTCCTCCGTAAGGAAGCTGGTATTTTATCTATGTATATACTCCGTACTTCTCCTTATAGTGATTGGAGTGCTCCCTAGCGGGATTGTTTTAATCAAGCTAATTTAGTTACACTTACTCATCCATGTTTATCAGCAAGTGATATGGAGTCGTCATATCACCTGAGTGAGGCAACTAGTGGGCAACTGAGATATTACTTGGATGGATAATGGTCGATAAATTATGCACAGAGGCCTCTTTATTCAGACTTGCGGTTCTTTTACAAGCCTGAAAATCTTCAGACTCGGTACCACGGTTTAAATTCCCTCCCTAGAAATCCATCGACTCCGGCCGGGTTTGAACTCGCGTCTCTAGAAACTAGAGGCAAGGAATATAACCACTAACCCACCGACGGTAGTATTTTATAAGATTGAAAATAACTAGATGATTTCCGCTAAGCTATAGTTCAAATAGGCGGCTCCGTTAAACGCTCGCCTCTCACCGCTGAGTCACTCCGTGTGTGTTTCGTGGTGGACGAAACGGAGTTTTCTCTTGTTTCCCTTGCCTCAATTTCATTCCGCCATTTCTCCATACTCATCTCGTCCATTTCATTTCATTTAATTTCGTTCATCTGCCTCCGTGATGGTGCGTCAGGCGTGGTTGGCCGGTCATTCACAGACTACTGTATAGGGGGCACATCTCATCCCTCGAACTGACCCTTACTTGGACATGAGTTGAGGATATATATATATAGTTTAAACAATGAGATTGAAATTTGTTAATATGCATAATATTCAGTACCGGCAGCTAGTTATTAAGTGGAATGCTGGTGTATAAAGCAAGGATGAAATAATATATGCTTGAAGGGCGTACATTAACCTTAAAAGTATTTGTATTTATTTTCATAATTTTAAATGACCCTGTCTGCTAACAGTAAATATTGTTTAGATGTTAAATTCTTGTTTCTTGCAAGACAATGGTCTTGCCAAGTTAGGACATAGGTCAGTAAGTTGACCTCCAGGAAAGAGGTCGCTCGTCACGCAGAAAATATTTGGGGCGTCTACAAAATGAAAACGAAGGAAGAAATATAAATACATATTGTACGTTCCACCCTTTTTCCCTTGATTCAATTATTCTAATTTGTTTGCTTCAAATAAAACATAATAATTTTGAAAGTACTTTTATACAGTAATTATGTAATTTTTATGCTAATAATTTAATTATATTTGCCCTATTTAAACTGTAGTTGACAGGAAATAATAACTTCTCTGTCAGATTACCATGTTTGAATAGCTATTGTATTCATTTTTTAGTTTTTCAAGGCAGCAGGGATGCTTTCCGTCCACCGCTATGGTCTGGTGCATCGTTTCAACCTGTGGGGTTAGCTAAATGTTTCAAGGGGTTCGTGAAAACTTTTCTTTAATGGCGGATTTCAAAGTTAGGCCTATTAATGTTTCCTTCATTTCTGCGTCATTGTCTTAATAATAATAATAATAATAATAATAATAATAATAATAATAATAATAATAATCAATTGAGTTGTGTGTTACTTGATGAAAATCCATATTTATAATTCACAATTTGTTAATATGTCTGAAGAAGGTACAGTGTACCGAAACAGCTGTCACTGAATTATATAATAATATGAAAATCAATAAAACTACGTTTTATTTTTATTTAATTAATAATAATAATAACTATTATTATTAATTATTATTTATAAGTCCACCGCTGTGGTCTCGAGGTAGCGTGCTGCCTTTACACGCAGTGGGCCCGGGTTCGATCCCCGGTCGGGGCAGTTTTTCTGGGTGAGGTTTTTATCGGGTTTTTTTCTCACCTATAAGACAAATGTCAGGAAAACTTTAAGGCCCAAACGGTCCCCGAAATCATATGGCCATCATCATCATCATCATCATCATCATCATCATCCTTCACCAGTGTGGAAAGCAACGAGAAGCTACCACAGCTACGATTCCCTATTAAAGCTGCAAGCATAGCATAAAATGTGAAGGACCTGCCTTCGGGCAGAATTACTATGGATGGATTATTGTTTGTTTGCTTGGAATTAGGCTAAATATTATGTATATCTATTGAATAGTCAGTGGTTCACCCAACTCAAATCTTCGTGGAAGGGGTTCGCGAGTCGAAAAAGGTTGGGACCTCTGGTCTAATGGTCTCTGGCTCAACGGGCCTGGATCGATTCTCCGTTAAGACAAATTTCCTAGGTGAGGTTTAGTTTGGAGTTTTTCCTCACTTGTAAGACAAATTCCACCGCTGTGGTCCCGAGGTACCGTGCTGCCTTGTCGGTGAGGTTATTTTTTTCGGTTTTTTTTTCTCGCCTGTAAGACAAATGCCAGGAAGCTTTGAGGCCCAAAAGGTCCCCGAGCGTCATCTAGCCATTATCATCATCATCCCGCGGTGTGGATAGCACGGGAAGCTACCACACCTATAATTCCATAGTAAAGCTGCAAAGCATAGCGTGAAAATGCTATGATTGCAGTGAAGGATCTGCCCTGGGCAGAACACTATAATAATAATAAGGCAAATTTCTGGAAATTTTAAGGCTCAAATAGTCTCTGAATACCATATCACCACACAGCCATCAATATAACTTTCTCTTTGTTTACATGAATATATGAGCGAATGATGTGTTTCGTCTTAATATGTTCGTGTTGTCTCGGAGGTGGTTATGACATTGATTGCCATTAATAGTATTTTAAGTTCCGTGTCGTATCCGAGTGGTTTAAGATATTTTGCCTGATGGAGAGCTATGGAACTTGTTCTAGTTCGAATCCCCATTGGGGAAGAAATTTTCTCATGGATTTTTGGCCATTATGGGACCGATGCCTATCCAGCTTCGTGATGAATTAGGTAGCGCTTTACGTAGTGATTCCAGGTTTGAAAACCAGGTATAATGCCAGAGGGACTCGACATGCTGGCCACATATCACCCTTATACTGGATAGATGATTCCCACCCTTGTATGAAAAAAAAGTGGATGTGAAATCAAAGTGGCTTATAGATCAAGGGCCTTCTAGGGCTGTCGCGCCATGGAGTTTAATAATGTTTAAATCACCTTTGCTATAAAAACAGAATTAGAACATACAAAGTAAGACAACACCATTCCTCAGGTTACGGTAGTCACTCTTGGACTATTCGCTGATGTGACAAAATTGGATCAGAGTCAATTAATTTAAGTATTACTTAGGACTGCATACTACGTTAAATTAGAAAAATAAATATTTACGTTTCAAAATAATTAACACTTTAACAACTTGTAGTGAAAATACAAAGTGTTTAAACCAAGTGGAGGTCACATGTGCACAGATTGCCATAGAGGTTACTACGTTACTTTAAGAACAGAAGGAAAGAAAAAAAAAAGAGACATCTAATATATAAAAATTAATGTTTGTTTGTTTGTTTGTTCGTACTTTATGCGCGCCCATACCGTTGATCCGATTGTGATGTGGCTTTTTGCAAAATGTTCAGGAGATTCCCGGGATGAACATAGGCTATAAGAGAGTTGTGATACTCAACTCCTATACCCTTGAAAATCGCCCTTTGTAGTGAAAAATGTGAAAAAAGTAGCTCTTTGGACGCTTAAATGTCTTACGCTGCCTAAACCATAACAAGGACACAAAATTAATGTACACCGAATTGAATACTCAAAAAGCTCTACAAAAAAGTCCGCGACAGCATATGTTCATCTCTTACGCATAACTCACAATAACTATTTTTGTCTTATAGCTCATTTATGCCAAGAAGATCGAGATAAGTAGATTCCCGGACAACGCCGGGCCGAGTAAACAGCACGGGGTATCTAAAAATAATTACGATATACAATTTTTCCTATACTTATTTAACTAAACATAAAACACATTAATTTTTGTATTTCAGCCCATTTATGTCAAGAAGATTGGGATACGTAGATTCTCGGTCAACATCAGGTAATCAGCACCGGGCATCTAAAAATATAACATTTATAATTTTTATATTTCTCTTTACTTATTCAACTAAACATAAATTTACTTAGGCGTAGCAGCGAACGCCGGGTATTAGCTAGTTTTTTATAAAAATGGAAATAACAATACATTAGATTACACCTTAAAGAAATAATAGTTCTAAAGCACATTTCGTGTAACACAAACGAGAATTTTGTATCGCTCATGGAGGTGAGTCTAATTTTAAGCAACATGCTTCAACAGGAGTCCACGAAAGCTCAATGCTACTACGTCATTAAAAATTCATCGACTTTGGCAGATCTTGATCCCGCGAAACTCGGAACCAGAGGTAACCAAAATCCACCAGAGCCAACGGATTCAGTACAGAATCTCTATGGGACTAAGAATACTTTAAATATTTGAGTATGTTCAGGAAAACAAAAATTACCAAAACTATATAACTTTATTTGTAACAGTTTTCGTTGTATTATTAAAAATAAAAGTTATATATTGCTCTTGAAAAGTAGTGAATACAAAATTTAGAGTGGGTACGATTAAACGGTGTATCGTTTATTCAGGTATTCATTCATCATCATCATCATCATCATCATCTGCACTTCACTGTATCGGCATTGAATTGCCTATCCCGTCTTCAAGTAGCCTACTTTCCAGCCATCTTTTTCTAGGTCTACTCACTGATCTGTTTCCACTAACTCAGTATTTGTTTAGGTATTTTTTTTCTCAGATACTCCAGGTTTGTCTTTCGACATTCCTGGTTTCTCTCCTGGCATGACGTACTTGTAACCTACTTCTGAGGCTGGTGCGCCTGGAAGGCGGGGTACGTTGCCCCGATGATATGATGGGCGATGATGATGATAATGGTAGGCCTACGCCAGGAGAGTCCCTAATCCTAAGCTTAACCTAAGATGAATATGAATGATGATGATTGCGATGACCATATGATTTGGGACCGTTTGGGCCTTAGAGTTTTCCTGACATTTGTCTTACAGGTGAGGGAAAACCCCAATAAAAACCTCACCCAAAAAAACTGTCCCGACAGGGGATCGAACCCGGGCTCGCTGCGTGACATGATAGCACGCTACCTCGAGACCACAGCGGTGGACTGTTTAGTTAATATTGTAATTGACATTCTTTCTACTCGTACTCGTACATGTTCTTTCTACTCTTGTTTATAATATTTTAATGTATCATCCAAATTAAAAATTTCTAAATCCTCTCTTTTTCTTCATTTTTATGTAATCTGATTTTGTACATCTTTTAACTAGTCTCAAGAATTTTATTTCTGAAGTCGTATATCTTATTTTCTTGTTTTTTTTATTGTAGTCCACATTTCACTTCCATAAGATATGACCGGTACAGCCAATAACTTTATAAACTTTTAATTTCGTGTATGTTCGAATTTTATTTTTAAATGTTCGATTGTTTCACAGATTCTCTGAAATTTGTCTAATTTTATATCTATGTCATAATCTTTATCATATCCAATATCATATCCTAAATAATTGAAGCGGTTTACATGTTCTATATTTTGATTATTAATTACTATTTTCTACTAATTGATTGTTTACCTTGACATGTCATTAACTTACTTTTGTTTTAGCAGTAGAAATGTTTATATTATATTGTTCACAGATATAATTTAATTTAAAAACAGATATTTACAGAATAGATTATTTATCTTGAATAACAACCAAGCCATTAGCAAACAGATGTATATTTAAATATATACGTCGTGTTATTTTAAAGCCAGGAGACACCTGTTATTTTCATTTCTGTATTATATCATTGACAGGTTACACCCTTGTCTAACACCTTGGTTGTCATAAATTATTTTTTGGTATAAGATTAAAACTATTTTTAACAGCTATTTTTGTTTCTTGATAAATACATTCTATGGTTTTTATAAGTTTTTGTGTGTATCCTCGTTCTTTCATAATTTTCTGTAATATGGTATATTTCTACCCACTCGATCGAATGAATTTTCAAATCTATAAACGACATTAAATTGATTACTTTTTTCTATAATTTGTTTTACAATAAAAATATTATCTATGTAAGATCTGCCTTTCCTGAAAGCATTCTCTTCTTCTAAAATAAGTTGTTCAATATATTTTGTGAAGGTTAGTTAATTACACTGATCTGCATGGATTTTTTTTTAATAAATGAGCATTTCTGAATCACAATTTCACACTGATTGCAAAAATGAAATCCGTTTTTGCGTACCATGTCAGAATTTTTTACAATTCAAAATTTTATGTTTTGAATATTTTTCGTAATGTACGTACTGTAGTAATATTACAGTGTGCTTATCGTTTGTTAGAAAGGCCCAACAGTTTATAATTTCAACTTTATTACTTAAAATGTGAAATAATGTAACTATTATTATGTTTATATTTTAAATTATGTTTATATTTATTAAAATCTACTAACTATATCCGCCCTAGGTCCGTACAAAAATTGTGGTTGTGTAAATGATCCAAATCTGTTTTGCTATATATGTGGGTCATATACGTTAGTAAAACAAAGAATATAACTGATTTTGTAAAGAAAACTTACTTTCAATATTTTGGCATTAAGTTAGGAGACCAGGATAAATCGTGGTGCCCTCACAAAGTGTGTCGTAGTTTTGTTGCAGAGTTGAGGAGTTGGAAAAATGGGAAAAAAAAAGTCATTGCCCTTTGGTATCCCTATGATTTGGAGGGAACCTACAAATCATGGAGACGATTGTTATTTTTGCACAGTTAAGGTAGCAGGATATAATGCTAAAAACAAGAAAGATATTGTATATCCTAACATTCCCTCTGCCATTCAGCCCGTACCTCATGGTCCTGATATTCCGGTTCCCTTACACCCTGAATCAGATATATTGCCATCTGCATCCAGTAGCACTGAAACTGAATCTCCTGTGGATGATGAACCATATAATTCTGATCATGATAGATGTTTTAATCAAAGTGAGCTTAATGATTTAGTGAGGGATTTAAATTTGCCTAAAGAATCAGCAGAACTGTTAGGCTCTAGGTTAAAAGTAAAGAAAGTATTGGCTGAGAGTACATATTTTTCATGTTACAGGCATCGTGAGAAGGAACTTGTCCCTTTTTTTGCTGAAGAAGAAAATTTAGTTTATTACAAAGACATCCCTGCTGTCTTAAAATTGTATAACATAAACTATAATTCCAAAGAGTGGAGGTTCTTCAATAGATGCTTCTCAAAAAAAAAGTCTTAAAAGTGTTTTGCTTCTTAATGAAAACATTCATCCTTCCATTCCTGTGGCCCACACTTTTATTTAAAGGATACATATGAAAATGTAAAGGTTTTTGTTATAAAAAACTGCAGTACGAAAACCATCTATGCTAGTCTGTGGAGATTTCATGATTATTGGACTATTAGTTGGTCAGCAAAGCTGGTTTCACAAAATACCCTTCTTTCGTATGTGAATAGGATAGCAGAGCTAGGTCAGAACACTGGGAAAAAAAACAGTGGCCACGTAGCACTAAATTAATACCGGTAAAAAAAAATATAAGATGTAAACCTCTTATTGAACCCTCAAAAGTATTGTTGTCACATCTCCATGTAAAATTAGGTTCAATGAAACAATTTGTGAAAACTCTAGATAAAGACAGTGAGTGCTTTGAATACCTTTGCGCTACATTTCCTTCGTTATCCTATGAGAAAAATAAAGCTGTTGTAATCGTTGGCCCACAAATTCGAAAACTGATGATGGACAGTCGGTTCCAGAATACTATCAGTCGAAAAATGAAGTATGCCTGGAATTCTTATAATTAATGATTATTATGATTAAGTAATGATTAATTAGTGGCAAATAAATTCTGACCTAGTTTTTTACACAAAATTCTTGTTCAAAGTAATTTTTACTACGTTTTACAGAGCTATACTTTCATTTCTAGTTATTCATGAATATTTTGAAAACCTGACGTAATGGGAAAAAATGGATATCATTTTCGAATTCAGCACAAAAAATCCGTTTAGAATCACCTATCAGATTTTAAAAAAAAAACAAAAAATAAGTTTTAAAATGCAGAACGGTGTTATTTTGTACATATTTTTGCAGTATCAATAAGGCATATCCCTATGTGATTATTACGGCCATGGCGTTTTCCTTTTTCGAAAATTAAAATAACTTGGGCAGTTAACTAGTCTTGTGGTACCTGTTATATCTTCCAACACATGTTATAAGAATGTATTAATCTTAATTTAAAAAGAATAGTGAAATACTTAAAACTTTTGCATTCAGCCCACCTAGTCTTGTATCTTTTCTATTCTTAGCTTTTTTAAGAGCTTCATTAAGTTCTTGAATCGAAATTAAGTTTCCTTATGCATTCATTAATTTTTTTATTCTTTCCTGTATTTATAGACCATATTATAACGGGTTTCTTCGTGTCCAGTAACCTGTGTATTTCAATTCTGGACTTCCTCTAGATTTTATTCTTATTTAATTTTAATTATATTTTAGAATAACGATTAGCGATGAAACGACTTGTGGCAATACAATTAAAACCCAGATTTATCTTGATGTTTGAGAAAATTATTGAATAAAATTTCATTCAGTCTTCCGTATCCAATACCTTCATAGTCTCAATAATTTCATATGCTACTGCATACATCAACTCCCCCGACCATTCTCAGAATTTTTTGATGTAGTGAGCATCCTGCAAATATAAAATTCATCAATACTTCCAGGTAAAACTTGTTTAATCCGGAACGTGAATAATACGGAAATCTGTCCAATGTGAACACATTTATTGGTCCCGGCGAAATAATAGTAATTTTACGTGTATTTTGCATAAAACGGAATCTGTCCAACGCGGAAACGGAAGGATATTTATACACAATTCATGAAAAAAATGTTATCAAGTGGAAAGAGATACTGAGAAATAAATTACTTTCCACTTCAATGGATTCCCATTAGGCCAAAAAAGATAAAAAAAGTAAGGAAAGATTCCTGCCGCTACGTCGGGTGAATTAGAGATTCAACCTGTACCTGAAATTTTCTTTCGGCCTCATTGCACACACGTTATGCGAAATACAGATACCTGTCTTACAAATAACCATTGTACTGTAAAATCTTAAATTAATTTAAGTTCTGAGACCGATCGTCTCACAGGTAGTGTTCTGAATTTACGCAATAAAATGGCTAAACATATGTATCATTGTTATTAAACGAAAAGGTGAAAGCGATTGAAGACAAATCTCCAAATTTCCGGACCGATGCTTCAAGCTGTAGCTGTTGCTAAATCCCTAGGGAATAACCATTTCAAGGCATCTTCAGATTGGCTGGACAGTTTTAAAAGACGATTCAATGTAGTGTGGATTGAAATTTGCGGGGTATCAAAGGATATGGACGAAGGTGTAGTTAGTGAGCGGAAACCCAAAATGCATACTTTAATTTGAGGACACGCGTAAGAGACATTTTAACGCTGACGAAACGGGACTGTTTTTTACGCTTGTTACCGTAAAAGTCGCTCATACATACTATACTTCGCTTTTCAACGACAGCGGAACTACAATTAAGCCAAGGTAAGACATATAAGGTACTCTATAATCACACCGCAGAGCCGAGGTGACAGCTTCGATAAGCACATCAAAGAACGCGCCTTAGCGGCCAAAATAGCAACGAACAGTATTAAAAACTTGAGTAAACTATCCCTGGAGACAGCAATGACCATCTTCCGCTTAAAAATAGCACCAATTATGACCTATGGACTAGAAGTGATTTGGAAGAACCTAAATAAGGCAAACCTAGAGGAAATAGAGAAAGTCAAAGCACACTTTTTAAAGATACCGCTAAGCGTATCAAAATACACGCCTTCAGGCGTAACATACATACCGACAAAGGAACCATTCTTCATAGAAGAACTCCACCTGGACCTTCTCCTGCCGGCAACAGATGCCTATAAAGACCTACTGAGGGAACTAAACGAGAAGAGAGAACAGATATGGCCTGAGTTCTACGCAACCGATGCGATGATCTACAGGGAATGGACAGCAGCCAGATACGACCTGAGACACACCGTGACGAGAGTCGCGGTCCATGGTTTCCACCACAGGATATGCACAACAGTGAAGCGCCATAACCCAGAAGAAAAGTGCAAGTGCAAACTATGTGGGTCGCACTGCGACCGATATCACCTATTACAGTGTAAAAACATAGGAACATCGATAACAGACTTCTGTAAGACATTAAAACAATTCTTTCTACATGGCCATTGGCTGCAATAATACCTATTATTATTTTTAATAAGTTTTAGTTTTTTATAATGCGGAATTTTGTCTAATGTGGAAAAAATTGTTCCATGCGATTCCGCTTTGAGCAAGTTTTACTGTAGTTCCTTCCTTCCTTTCTCTGTTACCTAATTCGTCTCAAATTGAGGAAGTTCGCAGTTTGAAAGTGAAAATAGTACCTGGTATCATATGTATTCTACTTAAAGCATTATTTGCAGTGTCATTTCATTGTAATTTAAATGTCATGTTGATTGTTGTTTTGATTTTATTTTTTGGACGTCATTGATCACTGGAATGTTCAATGAAGAATAGTTTCACGATACTCTATTTGCATAGAGATTAGAAAGGAGACAAATAGCAATTAGAATTGTACATATTCAAAATCTAAATGTTTCATATGACGTTAAAATGAATATTAACGACGGTAATAGAAAATCTCTCTACTTATTGTTGGCAAGTCACCGAACCTCGGAAACAAAAGAATGGAACATTAATATTAATTCTGCCATTGTTTCCTTTACTATTGTTGTTGTTGCCATCTGACTCAAGGTCGGTTCCGTACTGCGTTGGTGGGAATTTTGTTTGTCATCACACGCGGAAAGGGAAATGAAGTACCAACCTACATATTGAAAATTACTTCATACTATAAAGAATTAATTATATATTACTCTACAGTAGCTATGAAATGTATTTAAATAAATAATAATTCCATGGCGCGACAGGCCTAGAAAAATAATAATAGTTATTAATTTCATGGCCATGAGAACCAGGAGAGAGGTAAAAAGGGATATTCATTCCCCAGATTTCAAATACAAATTTTGACTTATATATACTTTAGCATTAAAACATACAGCATTAATGCATTCTCATTTATTAACACGTTGCATGCTTTTAAAATTTAAAATGAATAAATGCGTCTGAATTAGAATTTGAATCCCGGATATCCGCCTTTGCATGCATATGTTCTACTATGACCCGAAACACAAATGTGTTATTAGCCTGTTCTTGTAGTTTCGAAAGATATCTGAACAGTGAAATTGATGTTCAGATTCTAGTAAAGTTGTGGCATATAATGACAATTTCGGCATTTTATCACTTTTAATATTCAATATTAACAAAATTCATATCAAATTCCGTTGAGGTGAATAGTCATAAGATAAAAATTAAAATGTACCTTTAGGCAGGTGCGGTCGTCCTCAACTTTGTTAAAATAATATATTAAAAATGTTATTAATTGCAGTCCTTTCGGAAGTTAACTTCCAACATTAGCAGGATGAGTATGCGGTATTTAAGATGCTTTAGACATTGATGGTCTTAAATATAGCAACTAATAGCGCATAATCATCCTGCTGCTGATGGAAGTTAACTTCCGAAAGGCCTTCAATTAATATTTTAAATACATTATTTTAACAAAGTTGAGGACGACGAAACCTGCCAACAGCTATATTTTAATTTTTTAAATTTTATCTTATCACTTTTAATAATGGTAAACAAATATTTTTAACCAATGCATTCAGGTTGTCTTTATGACATTTCTGGTAATCTCTCCTGGCATGGCGGAATCGTTACCCACTTCTTAAGTTGGTGCGCCTGGAAGACGGAATTACTTTACCCAGATTATATGATAGATGATGAATGATAATGAAGTATCAGAAGAGCCCTTAAACCTAAACTTAACCTAAATTCAAACAATGGGCGACCAGAGGAATAATTCCCATTAAGAACAAATTCCTGTAGTCTGGCCAGGAATCGAACCCGGTACCCCATGAAGTGTAGCCAGACGTTCTGACCACTGGCCATGAGGCTGGTCGGCAAATACGAAATAAAAAATAATGCTGCCACTTTTGGGTTCGGATTACTTCATAGTCATATAAACATTGTTTCCACTTTTTCAGAATGTCTTGGGGAATTAGAAAAACCTGCATATTTCCATTCGATTGTAATATAGAGCATCAATTGTAGATTTACGGTATTGTTCAAATCTCAGCTTAGGTGACCAGCCTTCTGTGGTTGTCGATGTTCTGGAATTTAGGTTAAGAACTCTCTTGACGCCTCACTATCATTTGTATTTTTTGTATGTTTTTTTTTTCATTTATTTGTGAATTTATTACGGCATGTTCCATTACAACAGGTACAATACTACAAGCCTTATAACATAACATATTATATACATAGTTAATATATCTAACATTAGTTATTGTTTAATCTTTTACGCTATGGTTTATTGGTTATTTGTCTTTTGTTAATATTGTCTTGATAGAGTCTGTTTAGTGTCTAGAGGTTATCTAAATTAATTAATTTTATATACACTATAAATTCACTTGTGTATTCGCTTACTAATTTGTGTTCATTATAAGTCCACGTTCCATATTTACTTAACATTTTCCTTTTGAAATTGTTTCTTTCACTTTGTACTTTACTTACTTACTTATGTACTCACTGGCACTATCGAACCCGTAGGTTCATGACCGCGCAGACATAAGCTCTCCATACATCCCTATCCTGAGCTAATGCTTTCCAATCTTTCTCTGTATAATCTACTTCCCTCAAATCATAGTTAATGTTATTCTCCCACCTCATTCTTGGTCTACCAACTGGGAGATTTCCCTCTGGCTTTCCTACAAGAAGCTTCCATGCACGTCTTTCATTTCCCATATGTGCAACATGTCCTGCCCATCGCAGTCTACGAGACTTAACTGTTCTTATTATGTCTGGCTTCCTATAAAGACCATGAAGTTCATTGTTATGTAATCTTCTCCATTCACCAGTCTGTTCATCTCTCTTTGGTCCAAAAATTTTCCTAAGTACTTTATTCTCAAATACTTGTAATCTCCTTTCCTCCCTTAAAGTAAGAGTCCTTGTTTCGCACCCATATAATATAACTGGTAGAATAATAGTTTTATATATTTTCAGTTTAACGTTTTTTGAAAGGAGTCGGGACATCAAGAGTCTCTGCAATGCATAATAGCACGCATTTACAGAATTGAGCCTATGTTTAATTTCTTTGTGCATCTCATTGCTTTGTACTTTAGAGCATTCAAATAAAATATGGAAGACCGTCTGATCTGCTACTCCACACGTACACTTGGGGGAATCCTTGATTTTAAATCTATAGAAATATGCGTTTAGCTTTCCATGCCCGGTAAAAAATGTTATATTTCCCGATAGTGGAATATTTATTTTTAACCTATCTTTGGGAAGAATAAGTTAGTCACCGCTCCATTAGTTGTTCTGTTCCACTGGTTTTTCCACTTTTGTATGCTAATATCTTGTAGTTCATTTAATTTAATACTGAGTGGGATCTTCTCGTAGGATACTGGCTCGTCGCTTCTGGCGAGTTTGCAATTTCATTGCGATATATCCCTACGTGAGCCTTGAATCATCGGGGTAACGTAACTCCGCGTTCCAGTTGCCCCAACCTAAGAACATATTACAATTAATATCTGAGAAAAAAAGCCAGAAATGTGATAACGACAACGTGGTAGCATTGTACAAAAAAAATGTCTACTGATGCTTAGATACAGTATATCAAAAGGTATAATTTCCTTCATATTAACAAGAATTTTTAAAGAAATTCTTCGAACGTACACTACATGTGATTTCCTTCTTTTAAAATATCTACAGGTAATCATATGGTAATATTCACTTGTTACAATATTATCATAATACTTGAAAAATAATATTATGTTTCCTGAAACTCGAGATACTACTCTTGCTTACTTTATGGTACTTATGGTCTTCTTAGAAAGACTATTTAACTCATGCCCCAAACCTATCACGTTTCAATTTTTGTTTTGTTTTATAACCAATCACAGTCGTGTTTGACCTCGATATTTATCTACTTCTGTGTATCATATTAACGAAAGCTCCTCCTTTTTAATATTCTGAACAGGTCAGAGCATTATATTGCAGTGACTGACTCTCCAAAAAATACGTTGAATATAGCAAATAATGAACTGATTCCTTCAAACTAAACGTTTGATAATTGTTTTTTTTAAATAATGATTTGACAGAGTTGTTTCCTAAAAATATAATTAATAACCTATAATGCTCATTATAATATAAATTTTGATATTTGTCATTTTTCCCCCACTAGAGTGCATTCCTACAATATTGCGATCCTATTTGACAATAAATAATATAATCTAGTTGCAGTGGATGAACAAAATAAGCATAAACAAACATTTCTCATGTGTTTTCAAACATCGCCGTTTATATTAAATATATAATTATTCTAAAATAATTATATTTAAATGTCAACCGCTGTGGTCTCGAGATAGGGTACTGCCTTTTCACGTAGCGGGCCTGGGTTTGGTCCCCGGTCGGGACAGTTTTTTCTGGGTGAGGTTTTTATCGGGGTTTTTCCTCACCTGTAAGACAAATGTCAGGAAAACTTTAAGGCCCAAACGGTCCCCGAAATCATATGGCCATCATCCTTGTCATTATCATCTCATCAACATCATCCTTCACTGCTGTGGAAAGCAACGGGAAGCTACCACACCTACAATTCCCTAGTAAAGCTGCAAAGCATAGCATGAAAATGTTATGATTGCAGTGAAAGACTTGCCCTCGGGCAGAATTACTATGGATGGATGGATATTTAAATAATGATGTGTAAATAAACAGCTTACTTTTATTCGTTAAATAGTCCTAACAAATGCCACTTTTGATTTCCAAATCATCTACATAAATTGACTCCTCACTTTGTGACGCGTGAATTTATCTATAATTTGGAAACCAGTCGTGGCATTACTTATGATAATTAAACTAATTCATGAAGTGCGGATTCCGAAATAATTTAGGTCTAAACATGTGATGAGAGAATTTAAATTCTACGTTCCAATCATACACCATGGAATTATGAGATGCAGCCATTAACACGATATCTGAACTCGCGTTGCCAACGAACCTAAAAGCTAACCTAATGCAATTTAAGTAATATAACACGTGAAAGAATACACGCTGATTTTATTTAGTACAAATTGATTAGTACAGACTCTATGTTGGCTGCACTAACAAAGAATACAATTGGACAGGAGTTTATGAAGTAATTTAAAAAGCCATGTCACATGTGGTCTCGAGGTAGCGTGCTGCCATGTCACGCAGCGGGCCCGGGTTCAATCCCCGGTCGAGACAGTTTTTCTGGGTGAGGTTTCTATCGGGTCTTTCCTCACCTGTAAGACAAATGTCAGCAAATCTTTAAGGCCCAAAGGGTCTCCGAAATCATATGGCCATCATCATTATCGTCCTTATCATTATCATCATCATCATCATCATTCTTCACCGGTGTGAAAAGCAACGGAAAGCTACAACACCTACAATATTCCCTAGTAAATCTGCAAAGCATAGCATGAAAATGCTATGATTGCAGTGAAAGACCTGCCCTCGGGCAGAATTACTATGAATGGATGTCACATGTTGTAAAGTTTAGCCGTGGATTCAATTAATTTATGTAGTTCATATGTATTTTTGGATCTGGAGAACCTATGGTTGACTCAATGATTTAGTCAATATTTCGTATTGTTATTTTTATTTTGATATTATAAAATTGTAAATATTAGATAAAATATAAATAAATAAATTTTAACTTCAATATTAATTATTCTAAGGAAGTACGAGGATCATTGGAGTGGCTGGATCTACAAATTAACATGTACTTCGAATTATTGTTTTTATTTTAAATCACTTACAAATAATTAATTGATTGGAAAATTGTAAAATTATGAATTTTAAAACATTAAACTGAAAAATGTCCACCACTGTTGTCTTGATTAATCTCCTTGCCTCAGATGCAGCGGGCCTAGGTTGGGATCCTCGGACAGGAAAAGTTTCCTGGGTGAGATTTTTAAATTTAAGGGCCAAAAAGTACCTTAATGCAATTTGGACATCTTCATAACAGTTTAATATTCGCCTCTATTAATATGAATTCTGAGTGAACAGGGTGACTCGTTTTAAATGTTTGCGCTGTCTGGGAGGTGGCCCTGATATTATATTGATCACTTAATTCGTGAGTAATGTATACTACGTTTATTAGTATCTGAGAATTTTCCTCATCATTAAGGGTTTTCTCCAACCAATCTTAGTAATCAACGTGAATTAAAATAAATAAATATAAATTACTACGGACTTATAGACTATCATTTTGCAACAAACATTCACAAATTCCCTTAATTAAAGCTCTCCATTGTTCTCTATCCTCTGTGTCTTCATCTGTTACACCAAATTTCCTCATTGGATTTTGAATATTGTTCTTCCATGTTGTTCTTGGTCATCCTTTTCTGTTCATTCTTTCAATTTTCCATTCATAACGGCCTTTGGTAGTCTTCCATCCTGCATTCTTCTTACGTGTTCATACCATTTAGCCTTCTGTGTTCAATCTCATCCATTACATTTCTTTCTGCGTTCATCCATTTTCTAATTTCTG